>JBBPOF010000028.1:0-78138 GCA_038091315.1 Porphyrellus cyaneotinctus | reverse complement strand
TAACGCGATAAACTCGGGAGGACCCGCCTTTACCGATAAGATCGAGACGCGCGTATACTTTCTTGTTCACCACGATGTTGTGGTTCCGTATGGGGGCGGGGGCGGGGGCAGCTGGTACGGGAGGAGGAGGAGCTGGTCTCACTCGTTCCCGCTGTGCAACTTTTAGCACTGACTCGCTCTCCACAGCCTCCTCACCCGCAGCCCAAGTCTTTCCTTTCTTCTGAACCCCGGTATCAGGCGGAGGCACCAAGGAGCCACTAGTCGTTGGGGGTTCTGGGGCAGTCGGACTACGTCGGTGGTATGCCTGTCCCTGTCCCTGTGGTTGTGGTTGCGTGGGCTGCAGTTGGATGACAGGAAATGGCTGTTGCTGTTGTAATGACGATGGAGTCCTGCCTTTCGGCGACAAGCGTGTGGGGAGGTGTTCGACAGCAGTCGGAGATCCCGTAGGCGCTGCGTCGAGGCCAAGCGTGCGGACAGTGTCGGAGTCGCGTCGCTTGTGGGTCTGAACCTGCGAGCGATGATGTACTTGCGACATGTGAGTCGGGGAGGGCGACTGGCGGGGCTGCTGGGCGACAGCGTCGGGAACAACATCCGCCATCTGTCGGCGAGGATGCTCAGCACCGTGTTCTACATATCAAGTAATTTGTGAGTGGACCAGTACTGGGAGTTGACTAGACGAACCTTCTTGCTCCACTGGCGGACGCCGCACACGTGCTGAGTTCAAGCTAAGGCTTGATCCCGGTCTCGATGAATATTGACCCTGGATCGGCAGCACTGAATGGGTCCCAGGAGAATATCGCTCTTCGGCTGGAGGTGGATTTGAGAGAGAGATTAAGAAGTGTTTCGAAACATACCGCCAGAGGCATCGCTCAGGCTCGCGGATCGACGAGAACGCGTACTACTCGATTGTGTAAGAGGAGGGGCGTAGTTCCGGTGTCGAAGCGGGGCATTCGGCTGTGGCTCTTCTCCACCTATAAACGAGCACATTTAGCATATCATGCCTCCGTTTTAAGACAGCCACAAACCAGTATCAGTTTCCTCGCCCGCGTATTCATAGGGAACCTCGCTCTCGCTTCCTTCATGTTCGTTGATTTTATCAAATCCGCCAGGACCGACACCATACTTTGCGCCCATCAGCACACGACCCGCTCGGTTAGGTCCCGGCATGATCTGTCGGCCAGGTTGCAGTGGGGGACGCGATAAACCGCCAGTGCCTGTTAAAGAAGTGACGTAGGCGCGCGGAGGTAGCCCAGAGATTGCGCGCCCATCGACCTGGCTCAGTGAGGCAGATCGACTAACTAGTCTGGGTGATGCCCGTCTTGCTGCGCCACCCTCTGATAATACGCCGTCTGTGCCGTCCAAAGGTGCCATCAAGTTCTCCTTCTCTTCTTGACCATGCGTGTCCCAATCCCCACGTGCGCGAAGCATGATATCATCTCGTTCATCAGTTTGTTGGGAATCTCGATGCTCATCGAGAGGTATGCGTTGTGGCCGGCCAAGTTTACGGCCAGTTCCACGCAAGCCGTTAGATGTGGGTGCTCGAAGTGCGGATTGCGCAGCCGGCGTGAGAGCGGCCGGACCAGACGTAGCCCGGTTGAAGGATCGTGCGGAGCTCGGGGCGGCTAGAGAGTGGAGACGATGCTGGAGTTGGTCTGGGAAGGAACCGTATTGAGAGGGATAACTCTCCGAGCGCGAGAGTGAGTTGCGGCGGGGAAGATCCGGGGAATTGAGTGATATTGGCGATGGTGGTTTGAGAGAGGCGTTTGAAGGGATATGAACTGATGTTCCGGGAGGCGAAGATAAGGGTTTATGTGCGAGAGGGCCATCGAGGAGAGCCTCGTGAGGAGTGGGCGGGCTTGATTGATTGGAGCGAGATGAACCTTTTGAGACACGGACGGCGTTGCCAGCGGAGTCGAACTCGTAGTCGAATGAGAGCTCAATGATAGAGGAGTCGTCTGATGGAGAAGTGGATGGATGGCGGTTGTTCTTGGGCGCGTCGAGAGCGGTGGATGGCGGTGTGCGGGGTGGTGAAACACGATGTTCGCCATGTGTTGGCGATATCGTGCGTGAGGCTATCGAAGGTAACATTGATCTGGCGAACTAAACCTAGCTTACGCGGATAAGAAGACGAAATGGCCTAGAAATCTGTACGACGAAAAGACACGTCGAGAACGTTGACGAGGACGACGGCGATGGCGAAGGAGAACGAACTAATTTTCTTTGTGTTCAGCCTGTAATTCGAACAGACACGAGGCAGCTACGCGGTCACGTGGATGGTTGTAAAACCCATTCCGGTTCGTTGCACAGCCGTCGCCCAAGCCTAGATAAGTGATCTGGACGACTATGTTTTGCGACAACGTACCTACGCACGGATTACGGTAGATCATAACGAGACGTCAAGATTCTTTTTGGTGACGAGAACGATCCAGAGATATTTGGTACGAGGCTGGCCAGGACGGCGTGTTGCGCTCACGGCGGTATCTTCATCTTTCGTACTTCCCATCGGTGATCATCAACAACGTGGATCATGTCGCAATTGGTCCCGGCATTTCAGAGGCTTATATCTTAGCAGTTGGTAAACTTGCCATTTCCGAGATCGAGAGCGCCGATCCGCGAAAAAAGCGCTCCGTATCGCTCCTCCAGCTTTTCACAATACGGTCACGCATTCAAGATGCCAAACTTACTAGTAGTGACATGTGCACAAGCGCAAAGTGATCCATGCATAATGTAACCGCAACACACGCCGGCAAGGCATCGAGTGCAAGCATGGTATTACGCGATCCGCTTCCATCAAGAGGAAGCATTCAGCAACGGCATCCGGCCCTGGTTCTTTAAAGCTTCCTGGTTGAGCGACGTACCACCCCGTGGAGTGCGTTGGTTTGCACATCCTCACGTCGAGCGGTAGTTCTCCAGCCGTTCAATTAGAAGATTATATCTTCCCGGCTCCCTGTAGACACACATCCACACATCCACATCTTCGTCCATGTCCGGTGTGGAGAGGAACAGCTAACTGTAGAATTATTCGACCGATCAGATCGACTTTGGACATGGCATGCTGAAACATACCTCACTATGATGTTCCGTTCATGTAGATCGCCGCGCCGCAACACAAAGGGGTACTCAGCGCACTTGTATAGATGCACGATGAAATTGTTCCTCTTGCCCTCTGAACTCTGCTTGGAAAACCAAGGGCGTGTCCCGTACCGGTACAACATTTGATCCGTGTAATGGAATTCCCGGCCGAAGACAGACCGAACATAGGCTTGCAGAGATTCGTACCTGTATGGAATGTGAACATGTATTTTTGAGTTGGCGATCGAAGCACTAACGATCAACGTCGTACATACCAAGGCTGCCAACGGCTGCCTGTGACGACATTCAGCATCATATAATCAGGAAAAGACTAACCCATGTTATCATCAACGAAGAGCTGTCTGGAGACTCCACCGATCATTGAAAAGCATCTTTTCGTCCTCATCGTACGCGTCATTTCTGCAACCTGGTCGACCATATCCACTTTTTCCTCCCCTGATAGACTCGACGACGTGTCGCTCAAGGGATATACTCCATGGCTATGAACCCCGGTAAACAGGTGTAGCCATATGCGTGGCCAACGGCGGGGGTAGTTGAGATCAGGGTGCCGACGGGATTGCGGGTCTGCAAGTGGGAGAGGGTGATTAGATCCATTGGAAGGCGGAGGACAATGAAAACGGTCGGTCGGATTCACCCATGTCGAGTTCGAGTATGTGCACAATGTTGCATCCACCTTCAATGACATCGGTTCCTTTGACACAAGCTTTGAGGACGAGACTTCGGCGGGATTCGATACGAAGGCGAGCGTCCATCGAACATTTCTGCGGGATGTGGTCTTGTGTAAGTCTCACATTGGATGACTGCTTCTATGTAAATCTGAGGGTTGGGTTGAACCGCCATGAACAAGAGTGATGAAGAGTTCGAACAGTCTTCCGTCTTGATTTATCACCTTTCTGAGTTCCTCGTCCTGCTCCCCTCGGTCGACCTTCAGCCTTTTCTTCTCATAATTCTCTGCGTCTTCGCGAACAGCACTGGGAATGGAATACATAGTCGTTGGCTTTTCGACACTGGATGGTGGTAGCAAGTAATTGTTAAAAGGGTGCTTCGGTGGAAGGCAGCGAAAGCGAAACGGACTTGGCCATTGGACGACTGTGTGCGTCCAGAATGTTCTTTTTCGACGGACCTGATGGCGATACCACCAGCGTTCACTCTCCCGGGACACAACCACGCCTGCAAGTTTGCTGAACAGAGATCACGCGCATGGAGCCTGGCGGGCGTGCGCACATGACAACTTTTTCCCAAACCACCGGTGTTCTACGTTATCATTCAAAGTCTGGGTCGTTGTCTCAACGCGCTGCCAGGTTTGTGGTCGAAAAATGTGTGTAATCTGGGGAGCACAAAGTATCGACCGAATGTATGAACCACTAAATCCATCACAGCCAATAAACGGGAAAGTAAAAAGACCCCAACAGGAGATGGGGAGAGACACATCAACTACTGACCGCTTGTGCAGCCCGAGCAAGCTCAGCCCTCTCCGCCGCTTCAGAGGGGTCCGGAGGGGGTGTCGCATGCTCGTCATCACTGTCGACCTGGGAGGCATTCGAGCCCTGCAATTTCTCGAGCTCTTTAGTGACGAACTTGGCATGGGCGTTGAAGTTCAATACGGAGTTCAATACACCCCTGGGTAATGGGTTACATGGGTTAAATTCGAACGGACAGAAAAAGTAAAGAAGCTCTCACTTGATGATCCCATTGTGATCGATGACGAACGTGACACGAGCTTCAGACAGTCCAAACAGTCCCCGCCCAATTTCGTACGCCTTGTGCACAGTGTGGTCTGTGTCGCTCAAGACGGGATACTGCGTGGCCAATGAGCAAGGTCCTCCCCTTCCAGGCTGAGAAAACTCACGGAGAGCTTGTACTGTTCAACAAACGTTTTCTGCTTCTCGACCGGATCAGAACTCACACCGACAACCAACACGTCGGAGCGCTTGTATACCTCATTTTCTGATGCCAGAGGGTGATTGGGACATTACGAGAAACCGGCATGGAAGAGGACACACCAACCAGGGCATCCCGAAATTGGCAGGCCTCACGGATGCAACCGTATGTGCCTGTGTATCGCAAACGCATGAGATTCGCGCGAGATGGAACAGTACATATGGCATACCCGACTGGGGATAGAAGAACAATGCGATCGGTTTCTCGATGCGCTTGCCGTCCTTTTCAGGAGGAAACTTGAACAGCTCGCCATTCGAATCTTGGATCGAGAAGGATGGTGCGGGTTTATCGACAAGTGGGTGTTGGGGAGCCATGAGCGACGAGGGAAAAGGGGTTTGATGTCATGCAACCAAACATGTCCACACCTTCACTACGGAACTAATCAACTCTGGAATGCTCGTTCCAGGCAACGCCCGACCTGAAACTATCATACCATGAGAGGCGTATGAGAAGATAAATGGCACCTTCATCAAACCGGAGGCTTTCCATTGTTCGCGTCCATCGCAGCCCTTCGCCGAGGAAGGTCACGGTGAGAACGACATGCAAGATGCCATCAAAGAAGAGGCTTGCAATCCCCGAGCGGGTGCATACACGCAGGCGGGGTCGCTTGGTAAAGACTTTTCTCCAAGGTTAAAGTGGCACAAGGCGGTAGCACGAATTTCGGAGTGATGAATGCTGGCCCCTTCGAAGCACTGGGGAACACGTTAGAAATTCGCATGTTCTATACTGACATTCAGGTTAGTATGCTTAAGATTTACCGACGAGAATTACAGCTTCTCGAGAATGATGTGAGCAATATGTATTAGGGCTAGCAAGGAGCGCGAGGCTACTCTAACATCTGTGCACGGTCATGGGTATCTTACCACGCTACAAGACCAACTGAGCTGCCGGACCTGAGCTGACACGGCCTCGGCCAGCAGGATATTCAAGGTTTTGGTGGGGTCATTGCCTCTGAGAAAATATTGTGAACAGGGGAGAAAGTGTCAAAAAGAGGGAACATGCCAGCATTCAGCTCTGCAAACCGTTGGCCGACGCGTTCCGAGTGTTTCAAAAACTTGTCTGCGCAATTGAGGACACATTGTTCCTGTTGACAGAATTAAATCGAGTGCATGACGGGCGAAGCGAGAGTGGGACCTCTCTGGAGGAGAGGGCCTTGCTGGTGAAATCGTTGCAACATGAATTGAAACATCTCTCGACGAGGCCGGAGTAGAGCCGTAAAAAGTCATGCATCTGAACGCGCCGCGTCGATGAGCTGGGGTGTCTCAAAGGCAATATTTTTTGGGTACCTGTTTCTTTTCGATGACCTTTGTCATGTGTGTCCGCTCCGTCGCATTGAACTCTGAGAAATCCATGGTGGAAGAAGAGAGACACGTGCGCCGCTCGTGGCGTTGAATGGCTCGGACACGACTCGGTTGTCTTTTTTTTTTCACATCGCTTAAATAGCTCGTCAGGCTCCAACGCCGCCCTTTTCCCCAATTGCAAGATCTCAACTTGATCTAGGACCTATAAGTATAGCTTGTTTCGAAAAGTGTGTACCCATCTTACTCGCGGTGATCGTTCGTCTTCAACATTTCAATTCACCACAGTGGACCTCACCATGGCTATCCCTTACAAAGATGCCCTTCAACGACTCGAAAATCGTCGTGTCAAGGCAACTCGCCCCTTGATCCCTCCTCAAATCCTACAGGAGGACCTGCCTCTGTGTGTATGACCTCCTTTCCACTCTCGTTTCTTATCGCATCAGCTTAGGACATTCCTCTCCGCAAACACCGTCCTAGAGGGACGTCGCGCAACTGAAAGAATTCTTCGCGGAGACGATGACCGCTTAATGGTCGTGGTCGGGTAGGACATCTTTCATGCAGTTTAGCCGATCGGGTCGCTTATGCGATGCGTGTAGCCCGTGCTCGGTTCACAACGTCGATGCTGCAATCGAGTATGCAAAACTACTGAAGCAGTATGCGGACAGCGCTAGAGATGACCTTCACATCGTCATGCGCGTCTACTTTGAAAAACCACGGACAACGCTCGGCTGGAAGGGCCTCATCAATGACCCGTACGCCATTCTATCGATCCATTTCTCTTTTTCTCATGTCGTTCACCATCAGGGACATGAACGCGAGTTTCCATATCAATAAAGGCTTGCGCATGGCCCGCAAGCTGCTTCTCGACATTGCCAAACTGGGTTTGCCAGTCGGTTGCGAGTTCTTAGATACCATTTCGCCTCAATACACAGCAGATTTGGTCGCTTGGGGAGCAATTGGTGCTCGGACGACTGAATCACAGGTTCATCGAGAACTGACTTCGGGACTATCCATGCCAACTGGCTTCAAAAATTCCACAGATGGCTCTGTGGGAATTGCAGTTGATGCCTGCAGAGCGGCTCGAAGCGGTCATGTGTTCCTCAGTGTCGGAAAGGAAGGGCTGAGCAGCATTATAGAAACGGAGGCGAGTCTTTCCTTGTTTGCCTCGTCAGTCATACTTACATCGAGTAGGGGAACCCCGATGTACACGTCATTCTTCGAGGAGGATCAAAGGGACCTAACTATGCCGCCGAATACGTGCAAGATTGCTACGAAAAACTCTGCAAGGCTGGGCTTTCTTGCAAGATCATGGTAAGATTCTCTGAGTTCCCGAACAGCCTGATTCTATACTTGTATCATGTGCAGATTGACTGTAGCCACGGAAACAGTCAGAAGCAGCACCGAAAGCAAGTGGAAGTTGTCGAGGACATTGTGAGTGGATGTCCCTCCCCTTTGTTTCCTCATTCATACTCTCATTCACGCGTAGGCGCAACAATTGTCTTCTGGCAACACATCTACCTGTATCATGGGTGTTATGCTTGAGTCGAACCTTGTAGAAGGACGACAAGACATTCCGCCCAACGGGCCTGCCGCGCTCAAGTATGGACAGTCCGTCACTGACGCGTGTTTGTCCTGGGAGATGACCGTCCCGGCACTTGAGCGCCTGCGGGAGGGTGTACGAGCCCGCAGAGGACTCGTGGTGCAGCAAGTGGGGAGTGCGGCAGAGTGTGTCGAGGAACTGAAGCTCAACGGCGTTAATGGTACCAAGGTTGCTGATAGTGTCAATGGCGCCAATTAGGACAGGTGTGCTAGTAAAATCGTGTATAGTATGGTATCTAGATTGGATCTGTAGCACAATGTAAGTTGGCCCAAGCCGTTATGATATATGAATGTTGTAACAAGGTTTCCACACGGGCTGCACCGTGATTTGTTCGGGTCACCGAGCATCACAGTTCGTGTCTGTCCATGCCTAGTATCAACCTCGCTCCTCGTGCAGTCTCACAGTGGCTAGGAGTAGTATTGGTGGTGGGTGCAGATATTGTCGTCGTAACAGAGCGCTCAAATTACTTCGCAGGTCGCCTTCCTGGTGTTGTGGATACTAACAGAGACCATACAACGGGATGAACCTCAAGCACACCAAGACAGCCTCGACTTTGCTGCAACTGACCTCACCAAATTTGTGCTTTCCCTGTCTATATGGTTCGTCTGCCGGCGGCTACCAAGTCCAACTAGCTGTGCCTCCGAATTACCTCTGGATACGTGTGGGCAAGGACAAGGGTTTCTTGTCCCCGATAGCTATTCCCATTGGCAAGAACCGCATCCTCAAGGTCTAGTCACTTTAACCCTTGGAAACGTGCGATCGACCCTGTCTATCCTCGTTGTCGGGTTCGTCCACGCTCTTCGTGCTTACACCGTATGTCTACCTGACTGGGTTTCGTGGTGAATGCATTTATCGAGAACATTCGTAGGATCTCAGGACTCGAGAATTCGTCGACCCCTTTTCGCGGTATCTTGCTTTCCCTGTGGCAATTCTGGGCATCCTTGCATTTTTCCAACTTATTCCTTGGAGAAAGTTTCCTTCCCCTTTCTGGTATGGGGCTGTCCTCCAAGTTCGTGTATATAGGCGTCTCCTTGGAACACCACGCTTACCATGATACCAGTTTGCAGGTTTTTTCATTGCCAGGGTGAGCTGATCTTGAGAGTTCGACTGCACGGTGTCGACTAAGATAACCTCAAGGATGCCCTCGTTGACTCGGCGCCCCCGCCCTACAGTCTTTTGGTTGCGTTCGCTCTCTGCGATTCAATATTTTTGTCTCTCGTTGACGTGGTTCGTTGTTCGCTACCATCTTTAGGTCATCTGATAGTATTAGACCAATAGGTCTATGGACTTCACCGCTCGTCATCCGTTCACCTCATCAACAGCGTGATGTTCGCACAATCGTGCATCCTGCACTTCTCATTATTTACGTTGTATCCATCACATGGCATCTCGCATCTGTATCACGTTCGCTTTACAGCTGCACTTCAAGCATTGCCATTGATCGAGACCGTCAAAAGTATTGTGGCAATATGTATTGTCCGTCGTGAGTGACTAGTGACTCGTCACCGATGTTACGGCGATATCACCATATTTCACAGAGTATGGCGCGATCAGCCAGGGGATTCTTCCTGCCCTGGCCTCGACCATTTTAATTTCCGTTGATTCATGGAAGTTCACTGAAACCCCGCATTCCGGATTTCTCGGTTGTCTGATCGCCGTTGTGGGTTCTGGCATATATATCCTTTGCAGGCAACACACGGACGAACAGCGGCATGATCTCTCGGTCTCGGTAGGCCTTTCGTTCCGAAAGTGGTACTGTATTTCAATTTACTGATATACGGACCATAGAGTCGTCAGCGTTTCGCAGCTGCAGTGATTTCTTTGGTTGTGTTGGGGCATATTATCATCGTCATATCCCAGAACGTCGGGAGTAATTACTTGGACTTGTCTCCCATTTGGAGAAAGGTATCTGGTCCATCTGGAGATCGTTCGGAGTGCCACTTTCCAGAACCATCGACTCTAACTCACGCGCAGACAATCCCCAATTATACTCATTTCAACAACATCCTTCTCATCGTGTTTTTTAGCCACCCTCGATATGATGGCAACCTGGACTTTCACAAAGAAGTCTACGCCGATTATTTTCCAAACGTGAGTAATTGAACAAGTGGGGTTACGTTAGGAACTTCCATTCTCACCATGACTACTTTAGATCGTTTATGTTGGTCCTGCAAGTCGCGAAGATAAGGGGTTTGCCCATTCCTATGATGTCCTCGTCGACTCGTTCCAATCAAAAGAGAATCTCAGCGATCCCCGCTACTACAGGATGGCAGGGCGGGTGGGTGCACACCGTCATCTGTGCACAAGTATACGCTTACGTTGACATTGGCAAAGATGGCTCATCACATGCTCTACACAGCTCTGCGCGAATATGACTGTTATGATGGGTATCTTTGGGTACCTTTTGATACACTCCTCAACGTTCCTAGACTCCAGCTGTTCAATCAAAGCTTGTTTTGGTATCACTCACCTTGGGGACAGCCCGTTCCAAACCCGGCCCTCGGTGACTTTACAGAATCCGGGCTAAACATTAGCCGGCATGCACCTGCTGCGATGATCTCCCCCGACCCATCCATTAATCTCACAGAGACTTGGAGAGGTTGGGGCCCTGACTGGTGGTAAGCAGCAAGAGGATTGAAAATCTTTCACGACTGACTCGGCCGTGTCGTATTCTAGGTGGGGGTAAGTCTTGCATCAATGGTTTGAAACCCCATATGCATGTCATCGCCATTGACTATCCTCGTGTCAGTGACCCCCACGTTGGCGTGTCTGTATGCATGAACGCCTTTCACAAGGTGCCCGCGGAGATGCGTCATCAACTCGCTGGACGCAACCATGGGCAAACGCGGCTTATCGGTGGTTCCGCAGACACGCTGTACATCCCGGGCCGACACCGCAAGACATTTATGGACGTCTTGGCGCTCTTCCTTGAGACCGATTGTTTCCTCGAGATAGCGACACCAACCACGGTGCATCTCGTCGTTCCCCCCGGAGAACCGATCCAGTTCGTGGACCACGTGCGTGACGAGCTTCTTTTTCGTGCTTGGTTGACGATCGCGTTCTCAGTGGTGGATTTGGCAACCTCCGTTCAATGCGTCGTTTGTGAGGCAGAAATGGTCAGAAGGATTCGAAGTGGACACGTTTCATACCTTCCACTGGGGCGAACATGACGAGGACGGGGTCTGGCGAGGTGATCACCATCACGTTGGAGACGTGAGGCATCTCCTACGGGAATCGGCATATCGGCAAGGCCTGGGCGATGTGTTCCCTGTGAACCTGGGCATCGATGGCGACGAAACGTTAAAATGATTGATATCAACCCCTTGGATAATACAGAGTGTAGTCTGCAGTGATTTGATGGCATAAATAGATCTCGAAAGCGACGGAAGATACAAGTGCGAACGAAAGCCGAGGACCATGACGTACATATATACAGAATATGATAGCAACAAAAGTGATGAGGAGGCAATAGGTCGTGCTGCAAACGAGAACGTACCCCTACGAAAAATGCAACCGGTCGTGCAGGTACCACGAAAGCCGAAAGCCATGATTGGCCGTAAAGTTGTGGCACCCTGACACGACGACGTTGGCCAACGTCTCGTTAGGCGTCGCCGCGTCCGTGTACATGACCCGCGCGCTGAGCGCTTCGACCAACGCGTCCCCCGAAAACTGCTGACAACCAAACAGCTTGAGCGTCGTCAGCTGTGGAAGACGAAGCCGACAACGGCCATCGCCGGACCCAGGCACCGTCGGTACGGGTTCAGGTTGGAAGAGCTGCACGACCTTGTTGGACATGTCCGATCCGACGATGGAGAACTGCTTCAGGTACACGAGTCGATCGAACACCCATCTAAAGTCCTTTGTGCGCATGTCTGAGAGATCCATGTCGAGTATCTCGAGGGGGGGACGGGAGCGTTGGATGAGTTTGCGAAGACCCATGCCAGTGTGGTGGTCGCTCGAGGGGGACTGGGAAAAGTCGTGGGCTTCGTCGTCGCTGTCTCCGTGCTCTTCGAGGTGGTAACCGTCGAGAGAGACGTCCATGTTGAGATGACGAAGACGGAGTTCTCTGAGCGCGGGAAGGTGCAAGTGTGAGAGGACGCTGCGTTGGATACAGACGAGGTCCAGTAAGAGGGTGTGCAAACGTGGGAGAGCGACGATGGTGGGGGAGGCGCAGAGGATGCCCTCTTCGTAGGAGACGCCATGCAAGTAAAAGTGTTCGAGGTTGGGACAGCGAGCGAGGAAGCTAAGGAGTTCTGGGGAACGGACGGTGTGGGTGAAGGAGGACTCTGTGATGTCGAGGGAGGTGAAATGGAGTGGGTTGATGAATTCTGGCGAGGGGAGGGTGGACGCTGTTATCTTCATGGAGACGTGGCGGAACGTGTTTGTTCCGCACGAGAAGAATACGTTTTCGTCGTCGTCACTATCGGTATCGAAGGGGGACTTGAGGCGGACGTCGAGGTGGTGAAGGACACGACGTGGTGCGGCGAGGGTGAGCTCGGAGAGCCTGGTGTGAGCTGTACGGCCATGAAATGATATTGTGCAGTCCATCCAGCGAGACAAGTGGGGGAGGAAGCAGGACATGATTGGAAGTAGGCGTTCAAAGTCGGCGAGTTCGACGTCGACGCTGAAGGGAAGTGGGGCTGAGCGAGCGACCCAGAGTTCCGCCTGTGTCTTTATGGAGGAGATGGTGCGGGGAGACTTGGTGACGATGATGAGTTGCCATGGTCTAGGAGATGCGAGACAAACGTCCCTCCAGAATGAGCAGACGGTCGATATGACGAGGGGTGCAAAGGAAGAGCCAGATCGCGACGAAGACACGAATATCTCGATGAGCAACTCTGGCGGAAGTGATTGTATCGACATGAGATCCGTGCCGCTGACTAATCGTAAAAACTGTACAGTTGGCAACTCCACCCGCAAACTCTAATTTATCGCGTTAATCCTCATTCTCATCATGCCAGGCGTACGAGACATCAGGTGCGCTTCCAGGAGTAATCATTCACTCTTAAATACCTCATCTGGTTCTGCTCAGCGCAGAAGCCTTCATCGCAGCATACGCATCCCATCTCAAGCGCTCCGGCAAGCTCGAAGTCCCAACATGGGTCGATCTCGTCAAAACAGGCGCATTCAAAGAACTGGCTCCCTATGACCCAGACTGGTACTACGTCCGTGCAGGTGATCATCTAGAACATCATCTCACAATCCTACTCGCTCACTGTCATCGGTAGCTGCCGTCGCACGGCACATTTACCTCCGCAAAGACGTCGGCGTCGGAAAACTCGTAAAACTTCATGGCGGTCGCAACAGACGGGGTAACCGTCCTTCGCACCACGCCGACGCGTCAGCAAACGTCCAACGCAAGGTCTGCCAAGCCCTAGAAAAGATCGGTGTCCTCGAGCAAACTGATAACGGTGGCCGGAGAATCAGCCAGGACGGTCGCCGCGACTTGGACCGAATCGCAACTGCTGTCGTTGAGGCTGAAAAGGAAGAAGAGGACGAGGACGAGGAAGAGGAAGAGGGTGAAGAAGAAGAAGAGGGTGAGGAAGAAGACGACGAATAAATATATTGTCCCAAGACGTCCCCCGCATATCCCGGTTCTCCACACGCACGTTTCATGGTCGCCCGTGATTGTTGATTCTATGATGACATGGTACGATGCATGCACCTTTCCAAAATACAGCACTTTATTGCTTTCTAATTCCGGTCGATCAAATGAGTTGCTCCTAGTGCCTTTCAATCGCTGGCTCGACCATCGATGACCGCTTGATCGGTTATAAATGCAGCCCTTCCGCGTCAAAACTCTGCTCTGAACCCATCGTTCAAAGCCTTGGCCGATCGTCTTTTACTTCGAACGATGTCGACGAACTCATTGCGCAACACAGTGATGCCAATGTCCAACGTTTTGTCATAAACAAACCTATTGTACCTCGACCGGAACAATATAAAAAAGTGGGCAGAACTATTCCTCTCACTCATTTTGCAGGAGACAGGGGAGTTTGTAGGAGAATGCAACGTCATGGTTCAAGAGTTCAAGACTCGAAGTGGATTTTTGATATCGCGTTGCGCCTCAAGTTTTGGCAGCTAGGCTACGAGATGGAAGTATCAAGATTCATCATGGGCGTTCAGAGAGTGTCACTGTCTTCGAGGAGAACGAAGCCGCGACTGCCTTGTACCACAAATTGTGAGCAAAATACGACAATATCGACCAATCTTCTGTTGACGTTGAATTGTAAAAGAGAGGCCAGAGAAGACAATGCGACTTGGTTGAAGATTACTGGGAGGATACCAATGGGCCTCGATGAGTGCTCGTCGGCCTACTGCTCCTACTACATGAAATATCGTAGAGCCGCATCAGTGCTTGGAATGGGACACATATCTAAACCTTGTCGACAGGTCTACCTTTTTGGGTGGCGATGGCCCAGCCCAGCCCCATTCATCTCACTATGCAAAATTTGCAAACTGCCTGCCATGGTTTCCTCCGATCATCTTGTCTTTCGCGGTTTCCAAGCTGACGACGTTGAATACTTGTATGCCATGCGCAACGATGCTCACATCCCAATTTCTCAAGGCACAAGCGGAGGGACCGACGATGTGGTTCTCCATTATCCTGAAGGAAACAGGAGAGTTGGGGAAATAGAGTATAAAGGCGTCCAAGCCCAAGAACAGGGAGAAGTTCTAGGGTAATTGGTATGGAACGGAAGCCTCGAAGCTCGTAATCGGATACGCGATTGAAGTTCTGCGTATCCAGCGAGTTGCTCAAAGGGAACGGGCCAGCGATCGCGGTCTACAGAAAACTGTGAGTGGTGACAAGTCTATCTTGCGCCTTGCTCGCAGGACTGACAGGGTATTCAAGCATGAAGAAGAACGAACTGGGTGGCAGGACATTTGGAAGACCCAAGGGCTATCTGACCTCATCTTGGTCTGAATAAGGCAGACAAAAAAAAAACGGAGAAAAACCATAAGCAGATAAGTACTTGGTTAAAAGGGGCGACACTCCCCAAAGATTGTCGCAACCCTAACTGACGATATAAACAGAAAATCGACTTGCATTTAAAGGTATTTCTGGCCACATTTGGCAGGAGATTTCCATGGAAAAACCATTATAATGCCCTTAATTAAAATGTCTGTCATAAGCCGATGGCATTACGATGGCTCGAAGACAACATCCGATCAGATTACAAACACTGGTCCCTTTTCCGAGTCGGGTCCAGGAATTTGAAACCGTACAAATGATGAAACAGAGCCCCTTTTGCGCAGTCGCATCTTCTTTCCAGAACCAACACCATGGAAGCAACTACAACTGACATTCAGTCAGAAGTCGCCAAACTTCGCAATGAAGTGCAGTCCCTCAAATTCGAATACAAAGACGAGCAAACCACCGTCGCGAATTACCTCCTGACTAGGCTGGAACAGCTTGGAGTCTCGGTATATCCTCTTTTTTCACTGCATGGAGTGTTGGCAAACTTTGCATTATAGTGTGTCTTCGGTGTACCCGGCGACTTCAATATGCGTATGTACAGTCCTTTCCGTCGTGTTCATGCTGGCACTGACACGCCATTCAGCATTCCTGGTGCGCTTGCACAGCGTATACTGAGCCCACTCGTCTCGCTAACAGGCTCATTCTCAAGGATTATGTTGAAGATCATCCCAGGATCCAGTGGATTGGGAACTGGTGAGATCTTATTGCCATCCAAGTCCACTCAGTGGTTTGATGTGTCACAGTAACGAACTTGATGCGGCGTATGCCGCTGATGGATATGCAAGAGTTAAGCCACGCAGCATAGGGGTGGTCGTTACTACGTATTTAAGATCTTTGCTATCCTTCGATCAGTCTGACTCCTTACCAAAGGTTTGGTGTTGGAGAACTGAGTGCCATTAATGGCATAGCGGGAGGTGAGCTGACACATTATGATATCTTTCCCATCCCTCATGACTGCTCCAGCATTTTCCGAGATGGTTCCGGTCCTTCACGTAGTGGGGGTACCCAGTACCAGCCAACTGAAGACACGGCCTCTGCTTCATCATACTCTGGGAGATGCAAGGTAGAAATCAACGTGGCTAGACAAAAAGCTGCTCATGTCTTTGGATAGGTTCGATGTCTTCACGAAAGCCGCGGAGCAGGTAACCATATCCCAAGCAATGCTGATGAACAAAGTCTATGCTGCAGTAGAAATTGATCGCATTCTTGTCGACTGTATTACTTGCGTACGCCTCACAATCCATCGGTTGGCACTGAGCTTTTACCTGTCTTTAGGCTCGACCAGTTTACTTGTCAATCCCGAGCGACATGTCCTCTGAACAAATTTCGACTAGGCGTTTGAAGACCCCACTACCCCGCACAGTCCCCCCGAATAACCCTGAGGTGGAAGACTTTGTATTGAACGAGATCGTCAAAGCCATCAATGAGGCTGAAAGCAACATTGTTATCCTTGTCGACGCATGCGTCAGTCGCCACGACGTGCGGGATGAAGTGAAAGACTTGGTCACTGCAACGCGTTTTCCCGTGTACTCAGCGCCGATGGGTAAAACCACAATCAGTGAGCAGTACGATCGCTATGGTGGTGTATGTCTTCGTTACTTTTGCCGATCCCCTGTTCACCCCCAGCCATCAAAGATTTACATAGGTTCAATCAGTGATCCTGTGATCAAGGAATCCGTCGAAAGAGCCAAGTTGATACTATCTATTGGCGGACTGAAATCGGATTTCAACACAGGAATGTTCACATATCGAATTCCAGTCACGAACACCATCGAGGCATGCCTACCTTCCAGCTTGAACTTGACGAGAATCTGAGTAAATTTCAGTTGCATTCTGATCACACACTCGTGCGCCATGCGCACTTCCCAGGAATTGCGATGAAGCATTTACTTCCAAAGCTCACAGCCCGTTTGAAGGACTACCGGTGTCATGCCAGTGAACTTACTGTCCCTAGACCCAAGCTAGAAGTCCCCATGGAACATAACGTTGAGATCACGCAGTCGTGGTTCTGGCCTCGAGTCGGCCAATTCTTTAAGGAGAAGGATGTTATTGTTGCGGAGACAGGTGCGACATTGGTCACCATTCCTGCACGAACGGGACTGAATGGAGTGATAGGAAGTTCGAGTTTTGGCATCTTAGATGTTCCGTTGCCCGACCAGTCTTTATACTTGAGTCAGATACTGTATGGCAGCATTGGGTGGACTGTCGGTAAGGGATTCAAACATCTCAGAACACGCGTGAACAGCGAGATAACTTTGGCGTCCATAGGGAGCACTCTGGGAGCAGCCCTTGCTGCGCGGGACAGGAGACTCGGCCGTGTTATCCTCTTCATCGGCGACGGCAGCATGTAGGCCTAGCCATCGCTAGGTTGATTACGTCCTAATCGATTTTCAGGCAACTTTCTGTTCAGGAACTCTCCACCATGATGCGCAATGAGTTGACCCCAATCATTTTCCTGATCAACAATAGCGGTTACAACATCGAGAGGCACTTGCACGGCATGAACAGGTGAATACCGTCTATTTTTTCAATCAACATTTAGTTCTGACAAGCAGACAGGAAGTATAACGACATTGCTGACTGGCAAGTGATGACATCGCTCGTGGACATGGTTTCGATGTTAATGTGATATCAGGAAATGGACGTCGCTTCTTACGACCCTCGGCGATATCGACGGTACGTTGACGAAGTCATATACTGTCCGCGACAAACCCGGACTGGAGAAGCTTCTGGATGATCCCGAATTCTCCAACGCGGGGAAAATGCAACTGGTGGAGGTCATCATGGGCAAGTATGATACGCCTCGCGCACTCCAGATGGCCGCCAATCTGTCGACCCAATATGCGGAGAAATCAGCGAAGCAATTGTAAATCAGCTGCGATCCTCGACTGTATGAGTAGAACGAAGTGTAGTACATGTTGCTGTATTCATGCCGAAATTCACGTGACTGACGCGTTGAACCATTGTAATTTGAATTGTCAAGGATCGAGACCTTCACACGGGGTAGCGTTCGAACTTCGAAAGCAACTGGGGAAAATACAGTACTCACCCTATATACTCGGAGTTCGCAGAGGCTGTATAAACAAAAAGACATACATTGGTTGAACATGAGGCGATCAGCCGAGGTGAAGGCAGTTTTGAAAATCCGAATGCGTCACATGCAAGTTGTCCCCGTGTCGAATTCGTGTTTCTTACCCCTGCGATCACTTAGTATTGCTCGTCCTCTACTTTCTGGATTTTTTGGTCGAGGTCATTAAGCATGAACCAACAAGTCGAGCCGATACCTCGCCGCCTAGGTAATTACTTGTTACACGCACAACTAGGTTCTGGGTACTCTGGTAAGCTTGTCTGTCTTCCCTGGCGACATTACTCACCGAAAACAATCTAGGCTCGATCTTCAGTGCCTACAACGTGTTCAGTGGAGCATACGTCGCACTCAAGGTGCAAGACATCAATCACGAGTGCCCAACCAATCGATATGAAGAGCATTTCTATCCATTGCTACAAGGCGGAGAAGGCATGCCACGTTTATTTGCCTCTGGCGTGCAAGGGAAATGGCACTACCTTGTCATTTCCCTGCTTGGACCAAGCATAGAGAATATATACCGAAACAGTGGCAAGAAGACGTTCGATCTGCGGAGTGTCTGCTCCATTGCATACCAAATGGTACTGTGACACTACCGGACATATTCATGGCTACACTTCGTTGATGGCGCTTCATTTCAGATATCACGACTCCGAACGATGCACCAGCGGGAAGTCCTCCATCGCGACATTCAGCTTGGAAATTGTGCAGTTGGTCGTGCACCCGATGACACGATGATCTACATGATCGACTTTGGATTCTCCAAGCGCTACATCGATCCCATCACTCGTCGACACATCCCAGAATCGAAACAAAAAAGGGATTTTCTAGGGAATTATTGGTTCACATCGGTCGGCGTCCACTGCAAGGGCAAGGGTCAGTGTCTTGGGCTTTTTACTGGTTGATACGTCCCCATGAATGATGCTGCAGTTCCGTCTCGTCGGGACGACCTCGAAGCCGCTGCACTCATGTTCATCCACCTTCTCACTCCTGGCGGACTTCCGTGGACTCGCAATGGCGTACCTAAAACCGACGAGCAACACATGCGTATAAAGCGTGCCAAACAATTTGCACGACCAGAGGACCTGTGCCGTGGGATGCCCTCGGAGTTCGAAGAGTTCCTTAGGTATTGTCGACGATTGAAGTTCGCCGACAGACCGGATTACGAGCACTGGATGAATGAATTCCAGGCACTCGCTCAGGAGAACGGGTTTACGGACATCCACAAATTTATTTGGCCGGCGCCGCCCCAACAGGTATGGTTTTTCACGCGATGTGATCGTATTTCGGATTCAAGAATAACAATCCTAGGCAAAACCAGTTCCACGAACAGTGCCCAGACGTCCTGCGTGCACTGGTTCAGAAATGGAGAATGTACTTCAGGATCTCGCCAAACTACAGCTTAATCAGCGGCCAGCCCTCGCCGACCAAACAAATGCACCAGCACCGGCGCCACAGGTCGCAAAAGCTAATGGTTCGCAAGTGGAGGGCGATGTCATTGATCTCACCGGCGAATCGACCGGGGGCTGCCGGACTCCGGATTTACCGAAAAACGTAGCACGTACACCTGTGCGCGTCAAGAAATCCGAACGACTCTGGCAACTGCGTGTCGCGGTGGCGAAATCCACAGATAACGCCACTCTGTCAAAGATCGTAACAGATTTTGCCACGGTCCTCAAGGAGACAGGAACGTCAAAAATGTTGACTATAGAAGGCTTCGGCTTCTTGGACGCTCTGCGCAAGCAGCTCAGTGGCCCGGCAGCGGTCATGCAGCCGATCCGAACATCGCGAACCCGGAGTGCCAACAATCTGGATCAGGACAAGGAACCCCAGCCTGCCTATGTGAAATTGGATCTGGTCGCGAGGCTAAAACGAGAGGTGGCCAGGGCGTCGGACAACAAAGCGCTGGCCCAGATGGTAGCAGACTTTGGATCTGTGACGAACAGGAGCAGTAGCCGTACGATTACCAAGGACGGTTTTGCTTTCCTCGAGGGTCTTGCAGCGCGATTACAAGTACTGAGTTGACATACGATGTATTTCATTTCGATGGGGGGTTGTTCACCCGCCCTTGGTATAGTCTGAATCCTTGGCGTGATTTTGAAAAATGTAACCCTTCATTTCGGCTACTAAAAATACACTGGTAACCCCAAACATTTTCACCTGTCGATGAAGTTGGTTGGACAAATGGCGAGTCTGTTTTGATTGTTCAACGTAGAAACTGTCAAAGTATCGTACGGCCGGTGACGCAGAAACGTGCAAAACCAATCTGAACGTTGGTCTCGATTTGAAAGAATATTTGGCAGTAGACACCACGCGGAATCCGGCAGGATCCGAGAGCGTGTTTTTCCCCAATAAAATGGTCCTTGAACCGTCTCACCTCCTTCCGCTCTTACTCTTCTTCTCCTGTTCTGTGGGCCGCTGGGATACTGGAAAATCTTACCACCATGAGTGTCAAGTCAAAGGATGACCTTACGACTGTTAAGCAAGACGAGGTCACTATCCCAGACCTCACGATCAAAGACTTGTTGAGTGCTATCCCGTGGGTTCACCGCTCCTCCCTCGTCTTTCACATTAGGCAACTGACCTCGTTGCAATACACAGCGCACGCTGTTTCAAGCGTTCCGCTGTTCGTTCGTCACTCTACATGTATGCCATAGCATTCTTCCTGGCTGTTACCCTACTAATACGCGATTTTCGTGACAGCGCATGGGACTGTATCGTCATTGGCGGTGTCTACAAGGCTGCTACGTTCCTTGACGCTTGCGTCTCGCCAGAGGTCATCACGCTGCCCCATCCCATTCTTTACCCAGTGGCGCGGCTTTCGGTATGGTCTTTGTACGGTTTCTGGGCAGGTCTTTTTGCCACCGGTCTCTGGGTCGTAGCACACGAGTGCGGTCATCAAGCATTCTCCGAGTCCAAGTTCATCAACAACAGCGTGGGCTGGGTGTTGCATTCTGCGTACGCGACCTTTTTTTTTTTTCTGTGTTCGTATCACGTGGCTGACACGTGAATTTGAAATTCCAGATTGGGTGTGCCATACCACTCTTGGAGAATCACGCACGCGAAACACCATGCCTCGACAGGTCATATGACTCAAGACCAGGTGTTCGTTCCAAAGACTCGGTCCAATATGGGCTTGCCTGTCTTTGATCCTACGAACGAGGACATTTTTGGTTCGAGCGTCAGCGATAAGGTCAAGAAAGAACTCTGGGATGCTCTTGGTGATTCCCCGATTGGTGCGGCCCTCGGTGCAGCTGCCTATCTTGTGCGTATTGAAAGCGAGGTCCTTGCCGTGTATATTCAATACTAATGGCTCTCCTAGCTTGGAGGGTGGCCAGCATACCTGCTGCGAAATGCTTCCGGTCAAAAGCGATACCCCGCAGGCAGCAACCGTGAGTAGCTATGACCTTACTTACGGATGCTTCTGATAACCGGATCAGACTTCAACCCTAATGCTGTCATGTTTGGGCCTCACCAGTATGGCTCAATTGTCATATCTGATATCGGCATTTTGCTGTGGTCGGTTGGACTTGTTGGATCCATCTACAAATTCGGTTTCTGGGATGTCTTCCGCCTCTACCTTGTCCCCTATTTATGGTGAGTCTATGAGTCTTCAGCAATCTTATTTACTGAATAATTATGTCAGGGTGAACCACTGGCTGGTGTTGATCACCTTCCTGCAACATACTGATCCCATCCTCCCCCACTACCGTGCGCCAGAGTTTACGTTCCCTCGTGGCGCATTGGCTACGCTTGACCGCAGCCTTTTGGGTGACTGTGGCAAGATCATGGCTTGGATTGGGGCTCATGCCACTCATGGTATTTCTGAGACTCACGTCTTGCACCATGTTTCTAGCAAAATTCCGCATTATAACGCGTAAGACTCAATCTGACATGTCTGATCGTGATGCTAACATGCTTTGCACAGATGGGAAGCTTCTGATGCGCTTCGTCAGCGTTTGAAGCAAGCAGGCATTGTTCTTGCAGGGGCTCCCGGAGGGTGGAGAGAAGTATACCGAG
Organism: Porphyrellus cyaneotinctus; assembly: GCA_038091315.1. Lineage (NCBI taxonomy): Eukaryota > Fungi > Basidiomycota > Agaricomycetes > Boletales > Boletaceae > Porphyrellus > Porphyrellus cyaneotinctus. Next base: position 56,119 of record JBBPOF010000028.1, on the reverse strand, counting down.
TTTACAAAGAGTGCAAGGTACTATTGGATGTTTGGTCTCGGGGTGTGAGTTACTGATCGATTTGCAGTTCGTCGAGGATGAGGGGAACATCGTTTTCTACAAGAATGCCCGCGGCTTGGCCGCCGCCAGGCCCAGGATCACAGATGATACCGCAAGTGACTCTGGTGTGGAAGTCGACAAACTCTAGACGCGAGACTATGCTCTCGATATAATATCACGATCTCGACACCGTTACGAATAGACTTTACCCTCTTCCGGTATCTATCACATGGGCTCATGTTACTCGTATCCTAAGTAATGGGTGAGCCGACGAATGGAGAATTATTCGAACAGCGTTGTCCAATTGACTAACTGTGCATGAGATGGTGGATGAGATCTACACTGGCCTCTCGCGACCTCACATGAGACATTCCATGTTAAATTGCGTTTCACCTCGTGGACGCATATGCGGCGGTGTTTACTGGCGTAGCAGAAGTCTTGACCATTCGTTACCATCTTCTGTGGCGAAGGTCAGATTTTAATGAATGACGTTCGCCGTTGCCCCATTTCGTTTGGGTACTTCTGGTGAGAACGTAGCGCTGTCATACTTGTCATGCTTTTACGCGTGTCAGTCAAAAGTGTTTGAGGATTACCTTAGAGTGATCCAACCCTCATTCACATGCGTCAATGCAATATACTGTACGAATTCATACAAAGTTGCTACTACAACAAGTTTACTATAAGTAGTAGGGGTCCGTTGCCTCACAACATTACCCTGTGTGGGGTGCACTGGCCATCTTGTGTTCGTTAGTTATTTTCTGTTTTGTTCGAGAAAGTGCCTGTCACGGTGTGTGCCATGATCAGTTATTTTGACCCTAAAAATCCGGGCATGCATCATGTTCAATCTTCCTAAGACCCTTCATAACATGTTTGACTCAATAATGGAATGTCCTGCCAGAGCCACATCTTATCAGATCTTAACTATCAGCCGGTCGGAGCAACGGTCTCTTCTCAACAGAGTCGTACTGCCACCGGACCACGTGTCTGCTATTGCCTTTCAGGCGGGACAAGTGCTTTTATGGTTAGGGGCAAGTGGCCAACCAACTACAAGTTGTGCCAGAAAGACTGTCCAGGAAGATGACATGTCAAAAAGTCGCGCAAAAAGTCGCGCGATAACACTGCCAATACGGCAATGGCAGCCAAACAACGTAAGTTACTAGCAAGCGAGCCATTCAAGCGCTCCCCAAAGTGTCTTGCCCTACGACTTACTTGGCCCCGCCGTCGGGCTATACGACGGGCGCTGTCAATCTGAAGAGTGGCTGAAGCGAGTGGCAGTTCAACACGATCCGAGGACCCAGGCGCTCCCAAAAAGAGTCACACTTGCACGACCTACTTAAAATTTTAGTTGACATCGGGTCTCAGGGCAGTGACGTATAAAATGTTCACTTCAATGCTCCCTTACCCCTTCCGTTTGTACCCTTCTTTTTATATTCAGTTGGGATAGACTTCCAGCTCTTTGCATCGACTCCTGCTCAAGATGGGTGCTTTGCCAAATTATGGCGTGACGACCATCACGCAAGACGAGGTCGTTATTCCAGACCTCACAATGAAAGATTTGTTAGGTGCGATTCCGTGAGTTCATCCCCGTTCCTTCTTTTCCCGCTGAAGCGGCTGACCCGTGTGACAGTCCACACTGCTTCAAACGTTCCGCCCTTCGTTCGTCACTCTACGTGTACGTCGTCTGCTTTGTACTTGGAGGCCACCGTGCTGACGCGTGAATTTTCGTGATAGCATATGGGACTTTACTGTCATTGGTTGTGTTTACAAAGCTGCTGCGTTCCTTGATGCCTTTCTTACTCCGGAGGTTATCTATTTGCCATATCCCATTCTCTACCAAGGAGCGCGGTTTGCAGTATGGTCTGTGTATGGTTTTTGGGTTGGTCTTTTCGGAAGCGGTCTCTGGGTCATAGCACATGAGTGTGGGCATCAAGCGTTCTCCGAATCAAGACTTATCAATGACACTGTGGGCTGGGTGCTTCATTCTGCGTGCGCGTTTTCCCCTTTTCATGCTCACGTAAATATTGACGCGACTCTTCCCACTCTTCCCACTTCCAATCTGAAATTCAAGATTGGGTATTCCATATCACTCATGGAGGATTAGTCACGCAAAGCATCATGCCTCGACGAGTCATCTAACTCACGATCAAGCGTATGTTCCAAGGACTCGTGCCGAACGCGGTTTGCCTGCCCTTGATTCTGCCAACGAGGATATCCTCGGCTCCAGCGTGAGCGACAAGGTCAAGACGGAACTTAGACATGCTCTTGGTGATTCTCCGATTGGCGCTACCATCGGTGCTGCGTGTTATCTCGTGCGTGTGTCTAACCCATGGTCTTTAACCATCTACACTCGTCCGTATTTTAGCTTTGGGGATTCCCATTGTACTTGATCTGGAATGCGTCTGGTCAAAGGCGTTACCCTGCAGGCACTAATCGTCAGTGAATACACCATTATTCGTGGGCGCTTCTATTGAGCCCGATCAGACTTCAATCCAAATTCTGTTATCTTTGCACCGCACCAATACGACGCGATTGTTATATCTGATGTCGGAATTTTATTGTGGCTGGCTGCAATTGTTGGATCCATCTACAAATTCGGATTCTGGGATGTCCTCCGTCTCTACCTCGTCCCTTACTTATGGTGAATCTCTGGATATCTATTATCCTCATTTACTGATTCATCCTCTCAGGGTCAACCACTGGCTGGTGCTGATCACGTTCCTGCACCATACCGATCCCATCCTCCCCCACTACCGTGTGCCAGAGTTTACATTCACTCGTGGTGCTTTGTCTACGCTCAACCGTAGCCTTTTGGGTGACTGTGGCAAGATCATGGCTTGGATTGGGGCTCATGCCACTCATGGTATTTCTGAGACTCACGTCTTGCACCATGTTTGTAGCAAAATCCCACATTACCATGCGTAAGAACCTATCTTACATCCTTGTCCGATGCTAACAATCTGCCGCACAGATGGGAAGCTTCTGATGCGCTTCGTCAGCGTCTGAAGCAAGCAGGTATCATTCTCGAAGGAGCTCCAGGTGGGTGGCGAGAAGTATACCGAGTCTACAAGGAATGCCAGGTATTCCGAAGTGTCCAGTCTTGGCTGCGCGCGTTGTTGATTATTGTTGCAGTTCGTCGAGGATGAAGGGAACATCGTTTTCTATAAGAATAGCCTCGGCTTGGCTGCCGCCAGGCCCAAGATCGCAGACAATACTGCAAGTGACTCTGGCGTGGAAATCGACAAACTCTAGATCGGAACCTCGTTCTCCCCAACCGACCGCGATACTCACTAGATATAGATTTGGTTTTTCCCACCGTCTTCAATTGTGCGGGTTGTCACTCGTATTACTAGTATCCTTTCATCTTTGCTCTCGTGATTACGGTACTCAGTTATATCTGCACTTTTCATGTTGGGTTACGCTCGACAAGTTGATGGACTAGATTACGTATATTAGCGTCACAGACGACTAGACCGACCACCGTAATTGAGGCACAGAATGAGTAGCTTCCAGAGGTGGCTTTGAGACCCTGTTCGCTGAGGTTAGATGATAGCGGCCTATCGCAATCCAGTTGCACGACTGCTCGCCTGGATGGAGCCACAGCTTACGCGCTCCCGGGTCACGAGGCCACATAGTTGGACAAGTGAACAGTCAGAACACCGCAAAATCTCCATTAGAACATAGCCCCAGCGCCTGTAGTGAATCCGAGGACAGCGAGGACTTGGCTTCAGAAGTCGCCCACCGATTACCTGGTTGGTGGAACTGAGGGTCTGGCCCACGTAGATGTCGGAGGAAGTAATATGGTGAACAGGGACGTTGCCAGATTTGGGCCTATTGAATTCCCAAGAAGTAAAACCAACAGATGTTGTTCTCAGCGCAAGAGAAACCGAACAAGGCAGAAATGGTATCAAGTTTGTGTATTACAGCCGCGTTCGGATCCAGTTTCGTACTATCGAACTCCTAAGTAAGTCGATGCGGACCATCATATTTGCAAGGACAGTCGCATGCCACCGCCTCATTACATAAGGCCCATCAGCTTCTCTTTGTTCGCATCGGACGTAAATGGCGCCACGGGTTGTCTTGTCAATCCCCAAGGCAGTGCTTGGCGCATGGCCCCATTCCATTGAAAAAGGGAGCGCCCACGCCCATTCTTCTTTCTCTTCCCTGCGGTTGATCTGCGACTTTATCCCCTACCACTCTTTCATATATTTGTTACTTTTTCCGCAATCTTTTGACAGTCATGACCAACGCTCCCCCTGGCTACAACTTTGCTAAAGCCTATGGCATCGATTCCGTCGCTGGCGCCGTGATCTTTGCCATACTTTACGCCCCCTTCCTCTTGTTCTTCATCACACGGGCGATTTCTCGACCGACTTATGTCTACATCGTCATTGCGCTCTTCTGTGCAAGTGAGTCGCTATCACGCTTCCTGAATGTTCAACACTGATTTGGCATCATCTAGTTCGAGTCGGTGCATTCGTCCTAAGGGCACTTTTAGCTGGCGTAGCAACAGATGGACAGAACCTGAACATTCTCGTCACATACGAAGTTCTCTACAACACTGGTTTCTTCGGTCTACTCTACTCGGCGTACACGCTTGTAATTGACCGGTGAGTACCTACTTTTTTTTATTTGAACTCGGGCAGGATACTCAAGCCCGCTGCAGTGGCTTGCTGTCCGACTTGCCCCTTCCGGATGGTCCGATTTCACGGATCACGCGCAGACCACACCTTTTCCGCATCGCCTTGGTTGCAGCCGTTGCAGTCGGTATAACCGGAGCCGTCCAGTCTGCAACTGGTTCCACGGCGAGCACTATCAACATCGGAAACACGCTACGCAAGGTCGCCATCTACATCTTCCTCGTCCTGTGCATCCTTGTCGCGTTCCAGACGATCCTTCTCGTCCGTGCCATCTCGACTCGTTAGTCGTCTTGGTTTCATTGTATTCGTGGTTGAGCTAACCTCGCATCCAGATGGCGCATACAAGGTGTCCAACACGGGCATCGGCGCTACTTTTGGCATTCACATCCTTTGCGTCATCTCCCTCTTGTTGCTCGTTCGCGAGGCGTTCCTCGCTGCGACAGCCAACGACCCTGCCAGGCAGAACAACGAACACTGGTGGTACCCGTTCGCTGCGCTTACCGAGTTCGTAGCGGTGGTCTTGTTCACTGCACCTGGACTCGTACCTTCACGTGACGAGCTCCCTTCATGAAAAATCGTAGCCATTCTGGCGTAGTAGTGTATTGCTGGAGAACTTGATGACGACGACGACGTATCATACTAGAACATACTTGGAGCGTTTATATCACGGACAGTTGAATAACTTAATTGATCGGATCAGCGGATGAACATGGAGATTGATGCAAACTAAGAAGAGTGATACTGCCATGCTCGGGTCACCTCCCAATTTGATGCTATCAATTGTCAGACGAGAAGGCCGACTCATCTATCGGATGACCGTCGTAGCAGTTGCCCATGCGAATCGCCTGAAATAAAAACCGAGAGTAGCTGTCAGTCTTGAGATTTAAAAACGAATTGACCATCGCGAGTGATCATGATGTGGTCGTTGCTATTGGGCTAACAGTGCCGCATTCGCTCTAAGTGGAGCATGTGTGTGGCGACGATAAGCGCGAAGCCGAGTGTGTGCATGTGTTCGTGGCTGGTACGTTCGGCTGTACGGGTCAGGGCAGCGAAGAACACGAAACAGTCAGAATTGGGCATGAAGTCATTGGAAATGAGGGGTATGTGTATATGACTGTGTTGTGGTTCATCTAGGAACTGATGGAGGGGGAGATCTGAGTAACTGACCATTGGGAGAGAGCATTGACAACTGAACAACCGTGACACTGACATGCAACTTCACATTTGTGCATGAGCACAGCTGGAAACGAGACCACCCACACTCGGCACACAAGGGCGAATCCTGCCCTAACAGGCGGAAATTGGCCGGGATGGGAATGACTTTTTGAAGAGTACCAATGCATCCTCAGACCGACCAATATGGGTGCATCCACGGACAACACTTGGCGTGTAGTGACCGGGACTAGAACTCCGTCGATGTGCACAGGCACCGCACAAAGACCCGCGCTCATGTCATACATGTCGGCGAATATATCAGGTCCGCACCTGTGTCGTATATTCGGTCACCGGGTGGCTCGGGATGGGCTCAAAATATCAACCGCGCTCACTTGCGGACGGAACTCGCGTTTGCATGCGGACACTGGGGATGGCAAAGTGAGCGCGAATGAGAATGCGGAGTACTTTATTCCTCCTATACCACACCAGATCTGTTGTGCATGAACGCTGGGTGAGCGCGAGTGCTCATGGGAGTGATTATCTGCAAGGAACGTTGGCCTGGACCCTGACCAACATGCCACAGCACAGGTATCAATGTTGGTCAAATTAGGTATCGCTCCCAACTTTCCATCAGATTCTGATTGCGATTGTCATAGTTCATCGAGGCTGTTCCGGAGCTCAACTGTAAGAATTACCTCAGGTTACGCCCGCGTTCCTTACCCACAGATTCCGTTTATAAATCAATGTTCCCATCCTTCGGTTCAGGCAAGCGCTTGCGTCGACCTCCCTCCCTTCTTACCTTTTCCTTCTCCTTCGCCTTTTTTTTTTCTTTCTTTTCGTTCTTAGGGCTGGACCCCATATCTTTTATTCTATCGTTCTTCTTTTTTTTTCAGTGAACTTATATTATGATGTCCAATTCGTTTGTTACCCCCACCGAGGCGCTTCTGGAAGTCGCCAAGCAGCATCCATTCCTCGCTGCAGTTAGAAGCGGAGGCGATCAATGGTCATACGCAGCCCTGTGGGCCCGTGTCAGGCAGATCGCAGACAAAATTCACGACCTTGACGACACAAGAAATCCTATTGGACTTTATACCGGGTGAGTATATTCAACGACCTAGTTGGTCTCATCTAATCTTGTCGTATAGTCTCGAAATTGATTATGTTGCGGCTGCCCATGCTATCTGGCTCTCAGGGCGCACCGTTGTTTTCCTTTCCACAAAGTGGACCCTAGAGGTCCTCCAGATTACTCTCGATCGTGCCAATGTACGCCTCGTTCTTTTTGGTTCCTCGGAGCCGCCAGTTGTACCGGGAGTTCGTGCCGTCTCTACTTTCAACCTCGTCAACCCCCCGAAGCCCGCCACTCACGTTCTTTCTCCCTCGGCTGAGGAGGTCGTGGAGGCCGTTCCCTTGATCTCTTCGATCACTCCTACTAGCGGTAGCACAGGTCTCCCAAAGAGCATCGTCTATCCCATGCGCAGGAGCCTCGCTGTCCTTGCTGAGGAGTCTTCCGAACATTTGAAACCCATGGATGGCCAGTGGCTGCGCGGTGGAACGGTCAGTATTCCCTTGATTATTTTACTTATCGAAGCTGAGTTGACAGACGAAATAGACCTTCTTGCGCCCCCTCTTCGAGATTCGCCGTTTCATGTTCAACCGGACGACGTTATACCTCGATGTATCCTCTTCTGTCGCTGAACAATGCATCGCGTTGTACGAAGAGCTTGAATCCACTCGTAGCTCTCAGATGCTCCGAGTGCACTTTACACCCAGCGTCTTCCGCGCGTTCGCTGACTTTGCCCAAATGTGTGCTGGTGGCCCCAGACTTCCCCGCGGCTTTAACCGTGTCTACTGGATGGTGATCGGTGGCGAATCACTTGACGTTCGTGACATCGAGTTGGCCACTGTCATCTTCCCAAGTGCAACAATCGCTTGCAACTACGCTGTGAGTATGTTCGCTTCGGCGGTTATCGTTCTATACTAATGTTTGTCCAGTGCTCTGAGGTCGGCTTTGCGGGCATTTCGCAAATGTTGGTTCGTCCTACCGACCCCATTCCGACCACGATTTCATTCGGACTATCCCATGGTTGTACCGACCTTGTCCTTCTCGACGAGTCACTTTCTGTCATTTCTCAGAGTGAAGAAGGGGCAACTGGAATCGTTGGCTTTGTCACGAGCCAGAGCGCAACCCACTACCTCGACAATGAAGAAGCGTCCCAGCATATGTTCCGTGCATGGGCTGGTGATGACATACTTCTTTACACGGACGACATTGGTTGCATGCAAGCTGATGGTACTATTGCGATCCGCGGTCGTAGGTCTCGCAATGTCAAGGTCAATGGTCTGTTCGTGGACCTTGATTACGTCGAGCGCGCATTGGCCCCTGCCTTTGCTGACAAGTCCCTCGACATCGCCGGTTTCAAGCTGGTCAAGTCAAACGCAACCCAGGGAATCATTCTGTTCGTTGGCACTCAGACCGCTGACGCTATGTTCGTCCTGAAGCACGCCCATGACCACCTGCTTTCTCACAGTGATGATCTCGCTTTGGTCATCAGCTCTGTCCGTTGCATCCCAGAGATGCCCTTCAACTCTTCGTACAAGATTGACGTTGCCGCGCTTCAGAAGATGGCTGATTCCACGGAGACACTCCCTGCTGGCCAATTTGCTGATGCCCCGGTAATCGCTACTCTGTCCAAAGTCGATGCACTTGCCGAAAAGATCGCAGCCGAGGTTACAAAGCTGTCCAAGTCTTTTGATGCCATCCCCACGGATTTACCTCTCATTTACTCCGGTCTCACCTCGATAACCATGGTTCGTCTGCACTTTTGGTTGCAGTCCGAATTTGAGTACACGGAGGAGATGGTGCATCTTTTTGAAGAAGACGTTACTGCTCAAGCAGTCGCATCGGAGATTCTTAGTGACGAAGTGGAGGTCAACATTGACATATTCCCTGCCAGCCCTGCCAGCCAGGCTACAATAGTTGACGAAGAGGGAATTGACACCTTCAGTCTCAAAGACTACCCGACCAAGGTTCCTGAAATCGTGGTCAGCGAGAAATATCCTGTCGAGAAGGAACACGAATATCACCCCCGTCCTGTCAGCACGTTGATTGTCATGCAACCTCCCGTCCAAACCACTGTGCCCGACTCCATCAACAACATTGCCACCCACCCAACGCTCAGCTTTACCCCTTATTCATTTCTGTTGGTGTCATGGATGACGCCGCTCCTTCTCTTGGGATCGAAGAGGCCGTTGTTGGAATCGGTAGTTATATTCGTTTCTGGCTAATCTGTACATCACATTGAATGTAATTCTTTTTTTCGCATGCAGGACCTGCTCCCTCTGAGACGGAACGACGAGGCGACCATAGTGGAACGTTGGGTAGACCCTTTCTGGACTCAATTGCGTGGGTGGTTTTTCGACAGGGAACGCAAGAACCCTAAGTTGTTCCGAACCATCTTTGTTGCCGCCCGTACTTTGTGGTAAGTATTATCACTGATTGTCTGCGGGCCAACGATTTTTCCTGACGAAAATATAGGCTCATTTCCGGCATCCTCTGGTTTTTCTCTGTCTGTTCAGCCATCATTGCCCCATTGATGCTGCAGCAGATCATCGTCGCCGTAAATGCTCCTCCCCCACCCACTGGCAACGCCACGGCACTTGCGCAGTACAATTCGGTTATTGAATCGAGGACGGGTGGTTTCCCTCTTATCATTTATAGTACTTATGCTCTAGCCGGGATTTTGATGGGATTCAAATTAATGTACACGTTCTGCGGACGCGCCTCAGACCAACTTGTCAAGCGCATGGCCTTGGACGTCAAGACAGCTCTCATTTCGGCTGTTTACAAGAAGTCTCTGCGGCTCTCTGCGGAGAACAACCAGAAATATGGCAAGGGGTACATCATGAACCTTGTCAATGTCGACTGTGAATCTGTCTCCAAGGCATGGGAAGTGATCCACCTGGTCTGGAGTATTCCCCTCCAGTTGGTTGTCGTCACGATCCTTCTATCTCGTCTCCTTGGCGTCTCCGTATGGGCCAGCATTGGCGTCCTTCTTTTTTGCCTCTTTCTCCTCATCATGGTCGTCCCCGTGTTCATGCGCAAGGCTGCTCCTGGGTTCATGAGACTTGGTGACCGTCGCCTCAAGACCATCCGTGAAGTCCTGGACGGTAAAATTGCCTTTTCCATGTTTATCACTACTTCACTGACTAGCTTGCTATCTAGGTATTCGCGTGGTGAAGATCAATGGCCGCGAGAAGTACTTCTTGGACAAACTAGCAGGCATTCGTACAGAGCAGCTTCACTGGCTGCGCAAATTCAATATGGGGATTGCAGCCTTTGTCATCGTCGGGCAGGTAGGCCAATGCATCACGAGTTTATTAAGATGTTGAAATTATTCTGTTCAGGTCGCTAATACTCTCATGCCCCTTGCCGCTTTCTCCCTCTTTGGCCACGAGCACATGGGTACGGTTCCTGCTTCAAGAGTTTTCCCTGCCCTTTCTTTCTTCGGTCTGCTGGTGGATCCTCTTATCTCGCTTCCGCAGCTGCTTAGGTATGTTACTAGTTACCTTAGCGGACTTAGCTCACTCCAAAGACAGTGCGTTTGTCATTGCGGCCACGTCCTGGGGTCGTATTTATGCATTCTTGCTTGCTGAGGAGAAAGCTGCTGCGAACACTTCTTCGACCGAATTTGTAGACATCAGCAACGCTATAACCATCGTCGATGGCGGTTTCTCCTGGAACGCCGTCGACTGCGACGCCGCCGCCGCGCCTGCTCAAGCAACCAATGACAAGGCTGAAATAACGAGCATCGACAAGGTCGATGAGGATGAAGTATCCATTTGCGGTCCATTCTTACACGACGTGAACATCTCGGTTCGTCGAGGCTCCCTCACCGCTATCGTTGGCAATGTTGGGTCTGGAAAGAGCTCGCTCTTGTCTGCCATCATCGGAGAGATGGCACGCGTCTCTGGCGAGGTTTACTGTGACGGCTCTATTGCATACTGTGCCCAACAACCCTGGGTTCAGACGTCCACCATTCAGGACAATATCTTGTTTGGTCGTCCCTTCGATATCCACCGACTCCAGCGGGCTATTCAGACCACATGCTTTGACTCGGATCTTGAGACCTTCCCCCACGGTATGGCCACACAAATGAGCGAGAAGGGAAACAACCTCAGTGGCGGACAGAAAGCCCGTCTTGCTCTTTCCCGCGCTGTCTACTCCGATGCTGACATCTACCTCTTCGATGACGTTCTTTCTGCTTTGGACCCTCGCGTCGGCCGCACTGTCTTCAACAACTGTATCAGGAACGGCTTGCAGGGAAAAACGCGCGTTCTCGTCACCCACCAGCTCCAGTACCTCAACCAGGTCGACCACATCATTGTCGTGTCTGACGGTACCGTCATTGAGCAAGGCTCATTTGACGACCTTGTTTCCAGAAATGGCGAACTCACTCGTCTCCTCAGCGACATACGATCGACTTCGGGGGACTCTGATAACACGAAGGATGAAAAGCGCAAGAGTCGCAAGAGCGTGTCCGGCCCTCCTAAGGCTACTGTCAAGCAGGAAGAAACCACTGACAAGATTATCGCTGACGAAGAGCGCAACGTGGGTGCCGTGAATGCAGCAACGTGGTGGGCGTACCTCAAGGCTACGGGCGGTATTTCGATGATCGTCATGCTTTTGCTCGAAATCGTGCTTTTGCAAGGCAGTGTCGTCATTCTGAACCAATGGCTCACCTGGTGGACAGAAGATACTTTCCACGAGAAAGCCCAGGCATGGATCGGCATCTATAATGGCATCGGCTTCGCTTCTGTTCTCGCTATTGGTGAGCTTGGCCCAGCTTTCTTCTGCAGTTTTGAGGCTCATGTTTATAGTCATTCTCAACGTTACTATTCTCATGAGCACTATCCGTGCCAGCCGTACATTCCACGCCAAGGCTCTGGAAGGCGTCATCTATGCTCCCGTGTGGTGGTTCGAGGGTCAACCAATTGGCCGCATCATGAACCGGTTTTCCAAGGACATCGAAGCCATTGACCAGCGTCTCATGCCCCAACTCTTCCAGCTGGTTGCCGGTGTCGGAAGCCTCGTTTCCGCTGTCGTCATCTTGGCCTATAGCACTCCGATCATGCTGGGTAAGTCCGAGTACCACATGTGCTTCCTCGATGTCCACTCATGAGTGGGTTAGCCTTTGTGTTCCCGATGGTCATCATCTACTGGTTTGTGCTCAGGTTCTACCGCAAGTCCCTTCGTGAGCTCAAGCGCCTCGAGTCCACTGGGCGCGGGCCACTCCAATCCCGTATCAGCGAGACCCTCGATGGCATTCCGACGATCATGGCCTACGGACGCGAGACTGACTTTGCAAACGCAGTAGGGAGCCTTCTGGACGCAAGCAACAAAGCTACGTTCTTGAGAATGCATGCCGGTACGTCGGTATTTCTAGCGTTGCACTGGTTGTCTGAAAGTCTATCTAGAAATCTGGGTCACCCTCCGCATGGAAATTATGTCTTCGTTTATCGTCTTTTCCCTTGCCTTGCTCGCACACACCAAGGTGGTCGGAAACAGCACTCAATTCGCTCTCGCGTTGACCTATGCATCGAGCCTCACCTACATCATGAATCTGCTCCTCAGGAGTGCTGCCAACGTCGAAGCGGAGGTTCGTTTAAGCGATTAGTCTTTAGAATCTGAACTCACCTGGCCATTTCTAGATGAACTCTGTCGAACGTCTCATGAATTACACCGCTTCTCTCCCCAAGGAAGACGCAGCAGAACTTGGATCAGACCCCACTGCGGAGGCATGGCCTTCGCGTGGCGAGATCGTCCTTCATGACATCGATGCCGCATACCACTCTCGCCCCGACAAGCTTGTTCTACGAAATATCGACCTCACTTTCAACGCAGGAGAGACAGTCTTCATCGTCGGTCGCACTGGCTCTGGAAAGTCCACCCTTTTGTCTTTGTTGCTCCGCATGATTGAGTCGAGCAACGGTACGGTCGAGATCGATGGCAGAGGTAAGGATGATCGACTGAGATGTACTAGTTTCTGACTATTTTCTTTACTAGATATCAAATCTCTTGGTGTGTCGACTCTGCGCCGTGGTATCCAGGTCATTCCTCAAGGTAAGCATCTGTCCCGTTCCACAAGTTTGCACGCCCCGTAATCTGATTCCTACAGATCCTTTTATCTTCTCGGGCACGATCCGCTCTTCCCTCGATCGGGATGGCAAGCATGGAGACGATGAACTCTGGCACGCCCTTGATCTCGTCGGCCTCAAAAAGTTCATCGCTTCCCAAGAGTCCAAGCTCGACACTGTGGTCGAGGACAACGGGTCCAACTACTCCGTCGGCCAGCGCCAGCTCCTGTGTCTCGCAGCTGCCATTCTCCGCAATCCCAAGATCCTGCTGTTGGATGAGGCGACCGCATCGATCGATGCTGGTGCCGACGTGTTCATCCAGCAAGCCATGCGCCGGAGCTGCCCTGATGCCACCATTCTCGCCGTCATGCATCGTTTGAGCGACAGAATCCTGGAGGAGTGCGACAAGGTGTTGGTGATGGAACAAGGCGTACCTATCGAATATGCTCCACCCCGGGAGCTTCTCGCGCGACCCAACTCGATGTTCTCCAAGTTGATGACTGCTACAAGGAACGGCCAATAGGTGTTGTGATGTGTGGACCGTTTTATGGACTAGAACTATTTACTTGAAGCGTATCTTTTTTATATACATATCATATAACATGGGTCCCTCGTTTACTTTGTTGCAAAGACTAATAGTTGAAGAAATTCGTGATTTCGATGATGGGTCTGGGCGAACAAGCTCATTTGCCTGGTCCAAAGAGAAGGGAGGCGAACGCACAGGGAGAGGCACCGGGGAGAGAACCAGGCCGGAGTAAAATGACGGTGTTCGGCAATTCGGCCGAGTTCCGACGTTGCTGCTGACCACCAGGATGAGACCTTGCGCTGTACGACTACTCAACATTCTCGTCCCAGTCAAACGGTAATCCACGTCTCTACTCACGAATACAATCCCCCGACTCACCCCATTCACATTCTCAGAGCAGTAGACTATGCCGTCAAGATTCGCGTCAACCCAGAGCAGACCGGCATCGACCTCAACGTCAAACACTCGATGGTACGTCCTCCCGACGCGTCACTAGACCTCTTCTGACCACACTTGTCACCCAGAATCCTTTTGACGAGATCGGTGTGTCCTCCGTCCCTTGGTTCACCCTCCTGTTTCTGACGGACACACTGTTCAGCAGTGGAAGAGGCCGTTCGGATACGCGAACGCCTCAAAGACGCCGTCAAGTCCATCCAGGTTGTCACCATCGGGCCCCCAAAATCATCCGAGACACTCCGGACAGCGCTCGCCATGGGTGCGGACTCGGCTATCCACGTCGAGGTGCCCGAGTCCGCGCCGTCCCCGGAACCGCTTGGCGTCGCCAAAGCGCTCAAGGCGATCATCGAACGCCAGTCCGACGGCGTCGACGTCGTCATTATGGGAAAACAGGCCATTGACGACGATGCGGGCCAAACGGGACAGATGCTCGCCGGGCTCATGGGCTGGGCACAGGCAACGTTTGCGAGCAAGGTGGATATCGATGCGGTACAAAAGGTGGCTCACATCACTCGCGAGATCGACGGTGGATTGGAGGAGGTCCGGTGTAGGCTTCCGCTCGTGGTCACCACAGATTTGAGGTAAGCATGTTGGACGGCGTCATGGAACTAATAGGTCGATGATCCGGTGCCTGCAGATTGAATGGTATGTAATTTTCACAGGCACGGACCGTAACGTGTGCAGTAATTCCTTCCTCAGAGCCCAGATATGCGTCTTTGCCCAACATAATGAAAGCGAAGAAGAAACCCCTCGAAAAGCTAACAGCTGCAGACCTTGGCATCGACTTTGCTCCTCGTCTAGAGACTATCAAGGTCACTGAGCCTCCAAAGCGCGTTGGCGGCGGCAGGGTGCGTGTTTCTTCCTCGCAATTCATCCGGGTAATCGACTGATGCATCATTTTTGACAGGTGGAAAACGTCGACCAGCTATTAGCGAAGCTCAAGGAGGCCGGAATCTTCGCAAGGCGGGCATGAATACTTAGTCCTAATTCCGTGTATACCTACCTTTCTAAGGCCACTCTACCACCGAGTCATGTCCGGTGGAAAAAGGAGGATTGAATAAGTTATTGATTCAATGGTCCTCATTGCTACTACCACCCACATCTACAGTACACAAAAAGATGGCGAAGAAATTGAGTGAGGCTAAACGTGATTGCGCCGTGTTTATACGTGGGGGAAAGCGAGTGTACTGTACTAAGTAGCAAATATATATCTGAGCACGATCGACGGAGTGCAAAATGCGGAAGAAAATGAAAGAAGACGAGTTGGAGCCACCAACATGCTACAGCGGTGATTCTTGTCTTGACCGCGTTTTCATGTTTTTATGAAAATACAGAAATGAAGGAGTGACTTTTGCATGCGGTATGGGTGGTGATACTTGCGAATGCAATTTTAGTGGAGCTAGATATCATGCAATACCGTCTGATGTTGCAGAAGGACCTGCATTATCATTGGCAACGCCCTGAAAAAAAAATCGATCATTTAGCACCACGCGAAGTTACCGACGCTGGACAAACCTTTGTGCGACATGCGGGGCAATTATTGC
This sequence comes from Porphyrellus cyaneotinctus, assembly GCA_038091315.1. Classification (NCBI taxonomy): domain Eukaryota; kingdom Fungi; phylum Basidiomycota; class Agaricomycetes; order Boletales; family Boletaceae; genus Porphyrellus; species Porphyrellus cyaneotinctus. The sequence continues at coordinate 40,628 of JBBPOF010000028.1, read as the reverse complement.
GGCCCGTCTCAAGCCATTTGTCCACGCAACCCTGGTGGAATGCATGTTTACATGTGAGCACTCGCAGATCATCCTCTGGATTGTAATCGTCGAGACAGATGAGGCACTATAGCCAGGTCAGCAATATTTCAACGAGATTTGGAGGAATGCGTACTCTGTCGATGCAATTACTCGCGACGCGCCCATCTTTCTCGTAGTCCTCGAGCACCGAGGCTTTAATGATTTCGAGCCCAGATTTTTCAATTTCATCTCTGGACACCGTTGGGGGCTTCACTTGACCCAACAACTCAGCAAGCTCCCTACACACCCAGGAGTTTGAATATCTCGTTTAAGGGAGGCGAAAGAGACCGCGGGACCTACCATAATGCTTCGAAGGAATCCAAGTTACCACCCGTAATGATTTGGTGGTCAGGTGGATAGTACCCTACCAAACGCACGTCAGTGACGATGGCAGCAAAGAATGACAAAAGATGTACCTCCAATGACATAAATCAAGAACGTTCTCGAACCAGGGGTTTCTTGTGGTGGGGGGCTGATAGCATCCGCGTTTCTCCTCGACGGCCGCAAGTTCCTGAATGCATTCGCAGCACGACTCTGCCACGTTCGCCCGCGGGACGGTTGTTGGCCATTTTGCTCTAGTTGGGTTGTATTCGAGGGAATTGAGTGATGGCGGAACTCGGCGGGCTCGGGGATGTGCAAAGGCATCGACATGGGGTTGTCTAGGCCGTCAAATTCCATACCTTCCCCATCTTCGTCATCCATTGGGGGGGCGGCGTGGTTCGCGTGTGGGTGAGGCATATGTGGAGGCTGTCTGTCCATATTGACGGACTGCAGTCCAACCACGATGACAGGTACAACCACGCTATGATGATCTGGGGGATTGGTGCTGGAGTTCGTGGGAGGATTGGAGGCTTGACCATTTGTAGTACCCTGGTTGGAGGCAGGGACAATCTCGGGTATATTGGCAGGCGCAGCAGCGGAAGGCGTTAATGTAGCTTGCGCCAGCCCACTATGTACAGCTGGGACTTGGGACACCCCACGTGATGCGATCATTTCATTTTGCTGGTTCTGGTCTGTAGTGTGCATCCAGGGTGAAGTGGAAGAGTGGCTCGGACCTTGTGCTGGGATGCGAAGAGCAGGTGATGACCCTAGGATCCCTTGTTCTCCTGGATTTGGAGAAGCTATTGCAGGGAACCGGTACATCCGCCACCAGTTAATGCCCCCTCCGGGAGTGTGCTCGGTGCGCGAAGCAGAGCTTGACGTGAACGGTAAACGGAAAGGCATCGATGAGTCTCCTGGGGTTGGGTTTGTGGTAGATGGGGCTTGTGTAGGTGGCTCAAGGGGTAACGTTGAGAGTTGAGTGGGAAGCTGGGAAGCCAGCCTCGGGCCTCCTGGCAATGAATTAAGGGTGTTGAGCGTCGAAGGACCAGGCGAGGACGATGTTCCTAGAAGGAAAGAATCCTGCCCACTCCCGCTCGCCAATCCATTTGAAGGATCCTGGAAATCCAGTGGCGGCACAGCATTGGACCCCGAAAGAACATGGCAAACCCCATTCGAAGCCTCTTGGCTGTGCGCCACGCCTAATACAGCCCCTCCTCTCTGACATTCTGACACCTCTCCAGGCCGCATTTCTGATGGACCATCCGCTGAGAGGGTTCTTGAAACGCTGGAAGATGGGTGCATATCGACGACGTCTTCGCTCCTACCGTTATCCGTGGTGGAATTTGCACCAAGCTCACCGCCGACGGCAGGGGAGATTGCTGTAGTAGGTACTGATCGTGATGGTGCTGTGCGAGGCGAAGACATACCAATAGAGCCCAAAGAAGACCCAGGGCTGGTCCTCACACCAGACGGATAATGGGCACATGTGCCAAGGGCAGAGACAGCTGGAGATGTACGCCCACTGGACTGTTCTTGAGCAGTGTGCGCATTCTCTTTGTCACCCTCGTTATTCACATAATCTTCCCCGTCACTTTCGAAATGCCTAGTCCCAAACTCTTCAGAATCGGAATCAGAGAGACTCCGCAGCTCTGGAATAGCTTGATCATCAACATCGCCAGCATTCTCCTCAGCGTCCCGTGGCGCCACTCCAAGAACGGCAGGTTCCTGCTCCTGTGTTAATGTAACCCTGAGATCGGTTTGCAAATCCATGAGGAATCGTTCGAAGCTGTCAGGTGGAGGAAGAGATGATTGCTCCCCATCTCTGTCTCCAGCTAGAATATCTCCTTCATTAGACATCACGGGATCAGTAGTATTAGGGCTTGCGGAGGCAGGTGAGGTGCTTGCTGCGGGCCCACCAAGCCCCAGCCCAAGGTTGAATGCTCTTGCCATCTCGGCGAGCATGATCTCACGTGGGTCACGGGGTCGTCCGACGTCCGATGGCTGAGATGGTGCAGTTTGTCCGGGACCTAAGCTCGGGGGGGTGTCGTTAGAGTGATTCGAACTGGGAGTTCCGCTCCCCAGTCCAAGTCGGTCTCGCAAACTACTCCACACATGCCTCATACGCCCTGCATCCGAAGTTGGCGTTGGCGAAAGCGGGCGTTCAGATGGAACATTCGAATTGAAGACCGGTTGAGAAATGGAACTAGACGACGATGGGGGCTGAGAGGCTGAGAGTCCCGAAGAGAATATGGGTTCAGATGAACCCGTTAAAAGAGATGCAGCTGTTGCTGCAGCTGCAACGCTGTTCCGGATGGGAAAAAGACGTCGGTTGTCTGCGGGGACGTAGTAAATAAAACGTACCTCAACAAGGTCCCCAACACATCAATGCTACTCGCAGATAAACCGGATGCGCCAACAGGTCCTTGTGTCATCGAGAGATCGTGTGGATGTGTGCGCGTCTGATCTTCGCCTTCGCTGTCCTCGGCCAGACTGCTTGCATTGGGTGTAATCTGTCGAGCCTGCGAGTCGATGTCTGATGAGCCAATCGTGAGCTCTGGAGAAGGTACTGCGGGAACCATGCTGGAAGTGCGCGGCAAAATACCTAAGAGGGGATTGCGCGGCCTAGTTTCTGGTGGTACGGAATAAGGTCGTGTCGAACTGGGGTCGAAATTGATGTTGGTGCTGGCGTCGTTGGTCGTTGGGGGGATCGAATTTGCCATGGTTACGGGACGATCGGAAGACCGAGGGACATCAGTCGTGTGAACAACGCCTTGAACAACGACAAGGGTTCCGGGGGGAGGGAAAGGTCGGGTGCTGGTGTTTGCATGTTGGGTTGGTGGCGGAGACGGGGACGGAGACGGGGATGGAGACGGAGACGTGGGCGCTGATAGAAGAGGGACGGAAGGGCGTTCTGGCTCTTGGGCCGGAGGCAAAGGTGGTGGTGGTGGTGGTGGGTCTGTTGGGGCGATGACGACTTCGTCATCACCGACGGAATCCCTGCCCACTCCTGATTGGGCGACCGGAGGGGCAGTTGACGTGGACGGAATGGGGGTGCTATCGTCGTCCTCATCGTCGTCCTCGATGTCGGGGACGTCTTTCGCCTTTTCCTTTCCCTTCGCGGATGCAGCCGGGGAGTCACTGTGATTGTCGGGCACGCGATGTGTAATGACGCCAAATTCGTCGACGTCACGATCGACCTGGTGCTCGTCATGTTCCGTCAAGGGATCCATATGCTCAGTGACGGCTCCGTCTGTGTTGGAAGGGATATTTCGTCTGCGCGAGAGTCTCCAGCGGTGGTTCTTTCGTCTGAGCGTCTGTTCGGATCGAGTCGGTAGGGCAAGAGGACGCGATCTCAAGGAGGGCTTCACAAAAGATGAGAGAATGCGACGAGGGAGAGAGCGGGTATGTGAGTGCATGTCATCTGGTTGATGTGGTGCTGGGGTGGCCGTGGATGCAGACGCTGGCGTTGGCGTTGGCGTTGGCGTTTGGGCTGGATGGCGGCGAGAGAGTGATTGGCCCATGATGGGATTGAGGTCAAGTCTCGCTGAGACGACGACCGCAAGTTGAGCAGGACGTGTGGGATGAGGAGGAGGGGGGGTGTCGCGGTCGTGCTCGGCGACGAGAAGGTGTCGTCGATTATTCACGTTTCGCAGTCTCATCTGCAACTTCGGTAAACTCCGAGTGAAATGCACAGCCACATACAATTTTATCTGATTAGTTAAATATTTTAAACACCTTTCAAGCGTGATCTCGCCAAGATACACCCTTGTACAGGACGAGAACGATGAGTAGCTCCGTCGCAACCATAAGCCCAGCAATTCCAGTGTATAACCACCCATCGCCAGCCGCATCCTGCAGCGGAACTGCGATCATCGTGGCTACGAAAGCCAGTGTACCTCGGAACCAACTGTTTGCCGCAACCGCACAGCTTGACCGGCCCGGATTTGCGTCGACTATGTATGCCAACGTACTCGAGAACATCCATCTGCAACGTGTCAGCTTAACCACAAAGCTTCAATCTCATGGTGCTTACATCGAAAAGAATCCACACAGGAACAATATTAGACAGATCACACCAACGTCGACGTGCTTCTCTGCCACCCATCCATACCCAACGACGCTCGGAGGTAGCCAGACCATTGCGAGCGTCGCACTCTTCAAGCGCATCTTATTTATGTAAGTGGTTCGTCACTATCCTTATCTCGTCGTCGAAATTAGGGCTACCCACCTCAGGATACCATTTTCCCCCATTCTCGTTTTTCATCTTTGTTAAGACATGGTCCGACCAGCGACCACCGATTACACTCCCTCCAATACTCCCTGCTTTCCTCAGATTCGTCTCTTCGCAAATTCGACGAGACACCTACCAGCTCCGAGCGAGAGAAGGACTATCCCGATAGAAAGTGCGTTATACTTGTATTGCATGCTCAGCGTGCGCGTGCACGTGTATGATAAAGAATAGGTGAACGCGAACACCAATCCTGCTCATGCAGTCAACGCTTCGACTATGCAGAACCATTTATGTCACTCACCGTTCGCCAACAGGATCGCAAGGTTGTGTCTTCCTTGCATGATCTTCCAAAACGGCGGAAACGGGTTAATATCTGAGAAAGAAAGTCTGACATCGTTCAGCCCCGATTCGACCTTGATAACGGCTGTCCCGTCTCCGATTGAACTTGGTTGAGGCGGCAGTTTCTCGTCACCTGCTTCATTCTCCACTAATTCTGTGTTGTTCTTCACAACCATCGAATCCGCCGTGGGATTGAGACCGCTTGCAGTATTCATCCGCTTGCGTAACGCAGCTTGGTAAGTCAAGCTACGTTCAATTCGGAACGTGTCTCTGAACAAAAATATGAATGCCCCCAAAAGGATGCCTCCACATGCGCCAAGAAAATAGAAGCTTGCTGGCCACCCAAAGGCTTCCGATAAACTGCCCCCAACGATAGGTCCAAGGGCTATTCCAAGAAGTGGTGCAGCGAAAAAGATGCCCATTATCGTCCCTCGTTCGTGCGTCTCATAAATGTCAGCTAGTGTTGCTGCCGAAATTGCTATTGCTGCGCTAGACCTGCAAACCGTTCGGTTTAGTCTGTGACCTGCAGCTCAACGAGAAAAAGTCTGACCCAGCAGCTTGTACGACACGCATGGCAATCAGGACGTTGATACTCTGCGCGTTGGCTACAATGACGGATGCCAGAGCAAAAATAGTGCTAGCCGCAATGTACACCAGCTGTTTTGTCCTTGAGCTTGAGCTCAACTGCCTAGCGGCGTAACAAACCTTTCGACCTTTGATCTCACTGACCGCACTCCAGACGAGTGGAAAGTTTCCTTGCACGATGATAAATGCGGCAAGTGACCAGCTAATTTGGACGCTCGTGGCATGCAAGTCGTGCGCAATCAGTGCATCCATTGCTATTCAGGATGATGATTTATCCGCTATGATTGAGTTTTGGGAGAAATTGACATACGATTTTGTATATTCGAGGCGAGAGTTGAAATTAAACACGCCGCGGACACGATCCACACCGTCGTCGTCTATGATGGAATGATTATCGTCAGCGGTGTACGTGCCCAGCTTATCGAGGTGACTACATGCCTTTCTTATGTGGCTCCATTTGCGCGGGTCATCCTCTACGGGAACGTGCTCAATATCTGGGACAGATTCAGATTTGTCTTCGGCAGCGTCATTTGGCGACCGGCTCTCCATATCAGTAATAGAAACTTCAGGGAGACGGGGTCTAGGGGACTTGGCCTCGACGGTTTGGTCCGCAGTTGTAGAGATAGACATGCTCGTGGAACAGATCGTGAAGACGGTGCACACTCAAAAGCCAGAGGGGTAGACACTCGTATTGTGCGACACCTACCTCTATCACTCCCTCTTATACTCGCCGTGGTATCGCTCCACCACTCTTATCCTCCGAGAACGGCCGAAGGACTGTCTTGCACCTGACTTCTGCCAGCTCATGCTACAGTGGCAGGCTTCCGCGACCAACGCCTCGGAGCTGCACGATCCAACCTAGGACGCTCCTTTCTGGTCAACGTCGTCGGAAATTAGTCCTCAGATCCAACGTTTGCCAGCAGGTGAGGCATATCTGCCTTCTCTTCACTAACCTTCTTGCATCCCTCTGATTCTCACCTTTACGTTCGTGTCAAGTTCCCAACTCACGACGCACCGCGAGGTGTGGTGCGCTGCAACTCCGAGATCCATGCTCCGAGTGGCAGAATAGCAAATCCTGCAATACCTGGGTTAAGCGGTATCCTTGGCTGGTCCATGCTTGACGCGCTCGTACATTGCCAGGGTTAATGGAGTTGAACCAGGAGATTAGCGTAGCCTTTTGGCGCAAGGATACATATATGATCTCATCTAAACGTGTGAGTTTTATTACCACCCCTAACTTCTCGTTGGTCCCGAGGCGGTGCCCGAAAATTGCCATATTCAAAGATTCCAGATCCTGGAATGAATTTCAGTCGTTCGTGACCGATGGATGTATAGAAGAACAAGAAATTTGCCGATGAACTTTGTCTCCCATTGCACCAGCAAATGCTGGAACGCAGATGCTACCTCGTGCCAGGGTGAAGGCGAAGCAGATTCCAGGCAAGAAGTATAACATACGGCATTCGATTTTTTTTTCGAATGTCGATCGTAATGAGGTATTGGCATACCTGTCCCATGTTTTTGCTTCCTTTTCCGCCTCTCGCCCTCTTCATGCACACCCTGGGTATTTCCATGCACGCTCTCGTTGTCCAATAAATTGGGGACACTTGAGTAATCAAATTCTTCTGCTTCCTGATCTCTGGTGTGGTCGGAGGTTTCAATCCCCCCGGATTGTGTTCTATATTTCGACGGGGCTGCCGAATCCACTCTGGGCCTGTCACGTTTCCGTTTCCGCGGTCTTGTATTTGGCTGACCGACGACGACAATTGTATCGTCTTCGAGTTGATAACCCTGTGGATTTGAGAGGGTCTGGCGTTTGTGAGAAGGAACAAACGGAATCTCAATCTGGCCTGCAGGACCCGGGGGGATATCAGATACACTGGAGTTACTTTTATCCGTGCCAACAACACCCGAGCACGACGTTTCCGAAGCCTACATCCGCGTTGGAGGGGAAAGCACCACATGTGAGCTAGCTGACACGCGAGATCGCCGCGATAACGAAAAAAAAACGCACGACGCACCTGAACGGAGGCTGCGACCGATGGCACGGAGACGACTGGGGCAATAACTAATGTCTTGTGAATCTTTTCCATCAGATCTTTGAAGCGTTCTGCGGAATCACCCGGTACTTCTGCACATGTGGAAGTGGACCTGGTCGTGCGAGACCGGGAAGCTGTCGTAGTCTAGTAGGGTAGAAACATGAGTTGTAAGCATGCATATGTAAGTCTAGGGCATTGAAGAGTGGAGGAAACCAATCAGAGTAAGGCCATATCTGCGCAAGTGATATAATGGCGCACGAGTATCAGGATGGGGGTCGCTGGAATAGCCCGAGATGAAGTGGAAGAGGGTGGCGAGAAAAAAGAAACTCGGACCGCGACACAAACGAGGGTTACACGTTCAAAGCCACAAAACTCACCTCGGCCAACGCACTTCCAAATAGCACACTCCCCGTGGCGAAATAGTTCCTATTGACCGAAGGGAACGGTGTGACCTCCGCTCCTTCCCTGGATATCCCAACGCCAAATAAGGACAACCGTGAGATTGAAATGGTCGCAGCAGACGTCACCGAGGAGGTGCCGGTCCATAGCCGTGACTCATGAGATGCTGAAGGCGGTATGGTACCCATTACCTCCGGTTCCTCAACAACCGTCGAAGCCACCATTTCTCCGCCTTCGTATCCATCTTTTGTTGGTGCCTGTGGACTAGGAGTCGACCTGATCGCCTCCACAGCACCTTTAATTACTGCCACCAGTTCTGCCGTTCGCCGCTTCAACACGGGAGGAACGCTTCCATGGGCACCCCCGGGTCCGCCAAACAGCGAAAGCAAATCCGGAACGGTGGTAGGGACGCGGTCCGCTAAAAGGAATAGATGGTGAGTCGGGAGTACATACCTACAAAAACCCTCTTCAGTAAAAGCGGGGAAAAAGGAACAGGCAAGACGAACCGCGTACTCTCGTCCTCCTCTCGAGCTATATCTTCTCTCCATCTATGCACGGCTTTGTATACCGCTGCTTGTGGCCCCTCAACCTCCGCCCCTCGCACTGACGTAGGCGAACCTACTAACACGACTTTATTCCACTTCCTCGCAAGTGTATTCCACCCACTAGGGCCCGTGCCACCCTCCGCATCGTATATCTCGGTTTCATGCAGCCTAAGTGCAGTACGAGCTGAACGATCTAGAGCAACGCGGATAAGACCACAACCATGTTGCCCTTGTTTCGCGTTCATAGGGCCCCAAGCTTCATCGACTGTACCTGGGTCAGTGGAAGATCGCTCGATGAGCGAGAGGCGAAGCATGTCATAGACGTATAAGAGAAAATGGGTGTCAGAGCGGGCATAGGTTGACATTTCAGCCGGAAGTGGTCTGCAGGCACCGAGCAAGCCGGTGCATATAATGGATAGTATAAATCCATCAGCTACATGAAGACATATCAAAGTGAGACAATAGCTGACCGAATCCTCCAATCAGCCAGCTGGTACCGTTTGTCAGCAATGAAGCCACAGTAGGTCTCCAATAGGTAGGCAAGACTGTGTTTTGGGAACTCTAATAGTACCCGTGAGGCCAATTGCCATCAAGACAAGATACAAATGCAACATACCCAGAAGTTTTGACGCGTGATATGTATCAAATAAGCCAACGACAAAGATGCTGAAGTCTTGCTGGAGCCACACGATGTCCGACTCTGCACCATGGAAAACCTAGGATAGAATTCAGGGGGAGCGCGAAACAAATATTCGATACAAGCGATCGAAATCGATCATACCTTGATGATCGAAGGCTCCGCGAAGACCCTTGCAATGATCTGACCAGCTTCACTAGCCATGCGTGCCTCCTCACTCTCTCCAACGCCCTTGCCCTTTGCTTGCCTAAGCCCATCCCTGATTTCAGGCACTAATAGATCAACCACGAAGTCTGCTTGTCTAGTTGATATTTGCATAAGAGCCAGAAATCCATTGTATGATCTGTACGAATGGTGTTCTAGGTCGACAGCGAGTTCTGTTTCTGATGAGATAGTGTTCGCCATGCTGAGGAAGGCTTTGGGGGTCGAAACGAAGGTAAAAGGATACGAAACTGTCGAAGCTCCAGACGAGGGTAGGTCGAGAGATGAAGGGAGTGAGGGTTTCGCTGGAGGGTTGAATATGTGATCGGGGTACGATGGATGAGTCAATTCATAATAATAAGGATGCAACGTGCGTTTCCTCCTCTCTTCCTCGTCATCTTCACGGCCATCCCTAACATCCTGCTCCAGTCTCTCGTCATGGAAAACGTACCCGAGTGGCACCTTGGCACACCATTTATGTGGTATGAGCGTCGCAGGGATGTAAGGGGACTCATCGACGTTGGAAAGAGCGTGCTTGAACAATAACTGCGGCTTCGGTATATGAGAGGCATGAGTAAGGGCAGGATCTAATCGCCCACGGAATGATTGTTTCTGTAGGCCATGTCATGTCAGTGGAGCTGAGAAGGTCGCATGCTGGTGCGTGCCTTTGGTTTCTTCTGGTAAAGATCGACCGGAACAGCGGAGACGTGAATCGCGGGGTCTTTTCTTTTTCCAAAGAACACATCCAGTGCACCGTCCGTACTTTCCAACATCCCTTCCATCGGGTCCACGATAGTACGTACGAATTCATCCACAACGTCCTCCTCTTCTCGCATTCCGCACGCCTTTCCACTTGCGACGTGAACAAGCTTGCTGACCAAGGCAAGAACGCGATCGGAGAACGCATCAACATCGCTGGCGAGCGCTGGGTCGATGGAACGGTGAAAAGAGAGGTCGGCTGGGAGAGATGTTGCGGCCAGACGAGTGGTGGCAAGGGCTGCTGCTTGAACCACGTCAGAATAAGCGGTGAACGTGTCCGTATCAATGTTCAAATGTATGTCTGACGTCGCCGCCATTATCCTTGGTGAGCTGCTCAACGTGCAAGACGATGAGCAGAGCGTAAAATGTGGTTGGTCACGTGTGGCGCCAGTAGACCTACGATTGCAAGTCATATACAGTCCTTTAACCATGTTTCCTCAGTTCGATGCAGGCTACATACTGGCGTTCCAATTCTCATCTTGGTTTCCTTCTTTTTCTTTCATGTCTATTAGATCAACGATAATTAAACCCCTAGATCAATCATTCAAGAACTACCTAGAATCAGATGGGGTATTCGTTCCGGAGGGATCTGAAGACGTGTTGGTCCGCTTCTCGCCCATCAATAGCACCACTAAAACGCCCATCTACAGCGTAGCTGAGAGCACACTTCCAGACAATGATGGAAGCGAGAGCTCTGAAAGATCAGAACCCGAGTGTCAACGTTTCTCGTTTCCGGAGCTGGATGCAAGAATACGAGCTGCGATCGATAAATACGAGGCAGTCTTTCCGAAATTAAACTTCTCCTCCCCAAAGGTGCGTACACAGTAAATACCATTTATGTCGTTTGCGGTGTAACTGCGACAATCAGGATGCGGTATGGGTGCTACCCATGTCCTCCCCTCTCAAATGTACCTCTCCCGCGGATGTTTACCTTTTGCTGAAAAGCTCTGACTGTATTGCACATAACCTGAGCATCGAACGTATTTTCGAGGGGTGTGGCACAGATGACCAACCATCATACGACCTAGAGCTTGTGCTCAGAAAATGGCACCCTGTAGACCGAAGTCGAGAGGTACGATGCTTCGTGCGCAATGACACACTTCTCGGTTTGTACAATTGACTCGAATCTATGGATTGCGTCACCCATCTCGCATACCTAGGGATTACCCAAAGAGATATGAATTTCTACGACTATATGATTGATCCTACCACACAAATGAAGATCAAATCGACAGTGCGTCGTTTATGGGAAGAAGAAATTCGGCCCAATTGGACGTTGACTCGGCCAGATTGTACGCACGTTTCACTGAACGATCGCCTAGCTGGTAGGGCAAAGTGCCGAACTTCGATGGCTGATATATATCTCGGCAGATGTCTTCGATCTTCTACTCACCCGCGATCTTTCTCGAGGACATGTCCTGGACTTCAGTCCATATGCGCCGCGTACAGATCCTCTTCTGTTCAGTTACGAAGAACTCCATGGTCTTTTTCTCCGGGTAACTGGCGAGTCTAAGGGACACAAGGGCACCCTTGACCTCCCGGAATACCGAGTAATAGATTCACCAATGCATCCAGCTGCCGCACGCAACGCGCCAGCGCACCAGCACAACATGGTACCCATAGAGGCCCTAAGCCTCAGCGAGGGAAAGAACATAACTGAATTTTCCGAGATTTGGAGAGATGAAGTCAAACGAGCGATGCGGGATGAAAATAATGACCATGCTACCCATGATGGAATTTCTCTGGAAAACTAGTGTACGAGGGGGTAAACGGCGTTACAAGGTCCTCTGATTTTACAGTTTGGCCTTGGGATTGATTTGCTTTCTCATTCTATCGATGATTTCCTCCGCCTCGCACTCAATTCTGCTCAGCAGAACCTCGCATGTGGGGATATCTTTGATGAGACCTATAGCAATTCCGGCGGTCCAAATTCCATATTCTGGGTCTCCAATTTCATATACCACCTTTCCCCGCGCACCCGACACAAGTTCGCGTAAGTCAGAGAATTGAGCACCACCTGGTCTTCGCTCAAGTGCTACAACCTGCTTTGACACCGAGTTCTTGAATACGCGTGCTGTATTGTTCAAAGTACGGAAGATATGGATGGTGTCTAGCTCAGTGGAAGCGACAATCTTCTCCTTGATGGCCTGGTGAATTGGACTGTCCGTCTTTCAGTAGAATGAAATGCAGAAAAACAATCAAATATACCTCTCCACCGTACACATGAAGCATGTACCTAGAACGCGCGCTTTTCAGCTTCCGGATGGTCGAGTGTGGCAAACACACGTACCCATGTTTATACCCTATTCAAGTGAGGTGATTCAGATACGTTCCCGAATGGGTACGACAAAATCTTACCGCAGCACCAAGAGCTATGGCAGCCGCCAAGCCGCGACCATCGGCCAACCCTCCAGATGCGATATATGGTATCTTTAGTTCTTGTGCTGCCCTAGCCAGCTATGCAAAAGTCAGTGTCCAACTATCTGTAGAAAATGTGAATACCCTACCAACACAAGTCCCCCAATATCCTGTTCTCCAGGGTGACCCGCACCTCCGGATAGTTATCAGGCACTTGTCCCAAATTGAATCCATACTTGCCATACATTCAAAGCCGTCGATGCTGAGGATGTCAACACCCATTCGCTCAGCAGACTAAGATTAGAATGCATTCATGAGGTCAGAATGTCAAGCGAAAGAGACAGCTCTGTCCCGACCTTTGCATGTCTAATAGCTGTGCATTTATGGATCACGATGCAACCATGTGATTTAAAGAAGCGAATAAGCTTTTCCGCTGCGACCCCATATCAGCCGTGCAAGACGTTTTGAGGTCATGAGACTCACGATTATTCCCGGCGGTCTCAAAAATCCGAACACCCTCCTCGACCGCAGCACGGGCGAAACCTTCATAGTCTGGGGGGTTAATCGTAGGAAGGAGGGTGATGTTGACACCAAATGGTTTGTCGGTGGCCACTCTTGTCTCGCGGATAGCGATGCGCAAGGCGTTGGGGCTGGGTTGAGTGAGTGCTGTCAGCATTCCTGGAGATGATGGCATTAGCCACGCAGTATTGCATCAAGAGCAGCGAACTTGCCGAGACCGCCTGCGTTGGAGACGGCGGAAACGAGAGGAGGCGTTCCAACCCTACAGAGTAAGCGTAGGATGGTTCCTATGGAGTTAAGTGAACATGGGATGCCCATACCATTGCATGCCGCCTTGGACGACTGGTCTGCAAGTGGTGTTGAGCGTATATATCACCTGAATTAGTTCAGCAGGTACGTACATCCGAATGTGTAGTAGCTCGGTGAGAGCTGTAGTTATCATCTTGAAGCAATTGGTCGGTTCAGAGTGAGTGTGAGTGCAGAGTTGCCAAATGTACTCGACGGGTAACACCGGATATGACACGGATCAGAGACTCGCGACTTCTACGAACAGAACGCATTTTAAAGGTTCAAGCAATGAGACGCATAGTGCTGGTTTTGACACTGAACTTGCTTTCCAGGTAGCACCTTACCCCCTTGCATATGTTCCTCTGGCTTCACAAGGCATGCTTGTTATACTATATCGGAGAGTCGACATCTCATTGCTCAAGGTATCCAACGTGCCTGCTTATAAGAATGTCTTGGAAATCGGCCAAGAACGCAAGGGGCCCTACTCGTTGCCGCACGTCAACTACGTGTTTGAAATTGTTGCACGTCAATTTTTTCTTGGTTGACAACGACGCACGAAACGTTGCATTAAACGGTTTCCCTACCAAACAAATCGTCACATCGAATCCGAGATGAGGTGAAAATAGGCTTTCGCTCTACTCGTCTAGCTCACTACTGACGTCCGATTTTTGAACCAGCTCTGGGGTAGTGGACACGTGCTCTTCCACGCCACCCCGACTCATTTCCAGCAGCGTTCGTGGCTAGAGATACTCTCGACCCAGCTTTCTTATCTCCTTTCAAGTCCATGAGTAGACTGGAGTCTCCGACAGAGGTATACTTGCCGAAGATCACGACACTGAGCGATCTCCATAGAAAGGTTTCGTCTATCTGGGCTGTCTCGTTCTTCCGTGCTAGTCCTTTTTTATCCACCACTAGACCATCGAATTGCAAAAAACTCTTTGAAGCTATTCTCGGAGAAAAACTCGCGCGTGCCCTTGGATCTCTTTTGTAGTATGATATGATGCTCTGAGATAATAGTTACGAACCAGGAGTCTACCGGACGAAGTGATATCGGGTACGTTCTGATCACCGAGTTTTAGAAAGACGCAAAAACGGATGATCCGAAACTAGCAGTTCCTATATCTAGCTTCTGTTCGTAGTAAGGTTGTTTCGACCTCGGTGCGATGCCCGGGGGAGAAGGTAAGGTCGATGTCTTAGGCAAGGTCCGTCAATTGTCTTAGTGCCACCTTTATGAACTGTGATTTCGTCAAAGTTGCATGTTCCGGAGTCTACCGTGGGCCACTGTTGCTGCCCAGTATTACCTCACATCCCGCATCTACTCGTCACGGACTCCATCAGGTGAGTGTTTGATAAGCAGGGATATGTGAAACACCATGATGCGCCTCCGTAAGTCCGCCGACAGAGGCAAAGTAGTAAGTTACCCAGTGTACTGACATTAATCAGTCGGTCTCAACGCGCAAGTTGGAAGTGTCTTGATCGTCATACATTGTCAGGGTGCGGTGTGTGTGCACATCAGAAGTATGCTCGCAGGAGGCCGGGTCCAAGTTCAATTGCTTCCAAGCCTTCAATCAAGTTGAACAGCATGAAGTGTAACAGGTATGATTGACAGTTGCGTATGACGTACGGTCTCAGGAATGTGGTATCCGTGTTGGTAACTAAGAATCCATGTTAGGACTGCGGCCGACCTGAAACAGAAAACGGATCAAACCTCGCGGATTATCGGAAGTCCTCGATGAATATATGTGTCTTGCACGACCGCTGCCCTTGTCCATATTGCTCCAACTTCACTATACCCACTGCTTTGTTTAACACCTGACATGGCACATCTGCCGTCTACACTCCTTTGTCTTGCTATCTTATTCCGGATTGTCCTGGGCCTTTCTCCTATTTACTTACAATGCCAGCTCCAGAAATCTGCCGGAGAACCAGCCCTCACGGGATGTCCTAACGGAACACTCTATGTTTCAACTACTGATTCGAGTGCGAATTTTAGCAGCGTACAGAAGGCCATAGACTCCCTGTGAGTTCTGCTCGCTCTGTAGTGTTTCCCTGGATGCACGCTGACGTGAAGTAGCCCAGAAACGGGGAAGGCTGTCATTCTTATTGGTCAAGGAGAGTACGAAGAGATGCTGAATGTGACACGTCGTGCACCACTTACATTATTGGTGAAGTTTCCTACAATATGTGATCACTATGCAGCTTACACATTATTCAGGGCCAGCTAAGCCCTGCCACCGCCTACACTCCAGGAGGAAATGCATCCCAGCGCAACCTCGTGCACATCTGGAACAACCGATATTACGGCGAGAATGGTTGGGGAGACGAGGATACTGCGACATTGACTGTCGCACCTTCCACTGGTAACCCTTTTGGAAACCCTGATTTCAGGGCTTATAACATTGATTTTGAAAATCGTGCTGTCAGTCCGTCTTGCTCGCACAGAGAACATCATTCAATTCCTTGTAGGCCGATTACTCGATCGCTCCGGCACTCGTGACATCTATCACGTTGGCCAACGCTTCATTCTATGGGTGCAGTTTCGCAAGTTGGCAAGATACCTATTATGCTGGATATGGCGCCAACACATATGCTGTTGACAGCATTGTATACGGACAAACTGACTGTAGACTTTTTCCTTCCACTCCGTTTCTAAGCTTCTGATGATCCTTTTTAGACGTCTTTGGGTGCGGAAGATCGTATGTTCCGCGTTGTGAGTCCCCGTAGTCACAACAGCTAATTTTTACAGTTGGTTCCAATCGGTGACCTTTGCAAACCGTGCGTGTGGAGGTGCTCTTACAGCTTGGGATGGGACAGAAGGTACCACATACGGCGTTTACATCGCCGACTCGAGGATCATCCGTGTAAGCCAGTTGTATTATCGTAGTGTACCTGATGCTGGATGTCTCGTCACAGTCACCCGATGCGAGTCCAACCACCGTGACCGATGGCCTTTGTTACCTTGGTAACTGACTGGGCTATTTCGAGGGGGAAAACGACTGACATCTACTTAGGGCGTCCGTGGAATGACTATGCACGTGCCGTCTTCCTGCGTAACTACATGGATGAAAGTATCAACCCCGCTGGCTTCAAACCATGGGGTCGAGGGTGGGTTGTTTCAGTTCTGCCTCGCATCGGCTACACATGAATCTGACTACGTATCACGACAGGAATTCGGAGTCCATTCCTGAGACAACTTTTTACGCTGAGTTTGGATCATACGGTATGCTTTTAGCTCTGTTGTGATCGCACATACTCAAGTACGATTATAGGTCCAGGAGGTAACACGTCCGCTCGGGTTCCACAGGATCACATCTTGAGTTCGGACGAAGCGAAAAGTTATGGTCTTAAACATGTGTTCCACGAGACACCGAGTTGGATTGACTTTGGGTACAAACACCAAAGTTCAGCGTAACTTGTGTTCCTTAGTGTCGAGGTCGTAGGTGTACTGGTTGCACGTGACCACAACGCGTGTTGGAGTTTCGTGTAGATTTGTCTTTTGTTCCAACACGTTTGATTTGAACTGCTCAGGCATGGCTTCAATTGGATCCGTCACAAAGCAAATTGCAGCCCTCGAAATCTCCTCCAAAAAACAGGCCAATCCACCACCCAAACCGTCACACTCGAAGCAGCCATGCCAAACAAGCGTTGCGAAACTCCTCACCAAATTTGCCCCACCCAATCCCATCCCAAAGCCTGCCCAGCCATCCGCTCTCCGAAATCAAACGAATTCAGAGAACAAGACCACCGCGCCACCACCTACGACCAAACCTGTCACCAAACCATCCACCATTGACATCGGCAAGTATGATGGTGGGTTCGAGATAGACAACGAGAAAAGAGGCGAGAAGGTATACGGTGAAGCTGCAGAAGACTTGGCACTCGATTCGAGTATCTCGAGGTATGTGTCGCGGTGGTCCCGCGCGCATCTCCATCATAACGTCCCTGCAGAACACAACCCACCCGCGAATGGAACCTCTGCTCGTTTGACATTGGTCGCCCGCTTGGCAAGGGCAAATTCGGTCGCGTATACATGGTCCGCACCAAAGTCGAACCACGCTACATTCTCGCCCTCAAGTGCTTATACAAATCCGAGATCGTCCAGTCTCGCGTCGAGAAGCAGATCCGTCGAGAAATCGAAATCCAGCAGAACCTCCGCCATCCAAATGTTCTGCGTTTATACGGCTATTTCCACGATGAGAAGCGCATCTTTCTCATGCTGGAATTTGCCGGCAAGGGCGAACTGTACAAGCAACTGAGCAAAAATGGGAGCTTCTCTGAGAAGCGCAGTTCGAGATATATTGACCAAATGGCGGACGCACTGCAATATTTGCACTCGAAACATGTCATCCACAGAGATATTAAACCGGAGAATCTCTTGCTCGGCATCAATGGCGAGCTCAAGATCGGAGATTTTGGTTGGAGCGTGCATGCGCCGAGCAACCGACGAATGACGCTCTGTGGTACATTGGACTACCTTCCCCCTGAGATGGTGGAGGGAAGAGAACACAACGAAAAGGTGGATTACTGGGCACTTGGAGTGCTCACCTATGAATTTATGGTTGGGAACCCACCGTTTGAAGACAGAAACAGCGTTAACGGTCAGTGTCTACGGGTTAAGTCATGTTGGTCAAGGCTGATCGTGATATAGCCACATACCGACGGATAGCAAAGGTTGATCTTCGCATACCCGGCCACATCTCGCCTGAAGCAAGAGACCTAATCTCCAAGGTGGGATCCGCCCCGTTTCCATGTATCCAAGCTCGGCATACTAATTTTACGCCTTAGCTCCTGAAATACAACCCGGAAGAACGCATTCTCTTGACAGAAGTTTCCCGGCATCCCTGGATTGTTAAGTATCGTCCAAAAGGAACTTCACGTGGTGGGAATGAGACGTAGATTCACTTGATCACTAGGTTTCCAAGTCACTGTAGTAGTATTCGGGCTCGCTTGTGATTTTCATCTATAACCGTATGTACGTTTGCATGTACTGATTCTGGTGTTACATGTAACAAGAATACTTCACAAAAAAAATACACTCAAGTTTCTTGCGAGCTTCCGAGGAAATTTTGTGCTCAAATGGAGTTCAGCTGCAAACAAATCTGTCCGCGAACATTTTAAAACATCAGCTGAACGTGAGCGGCTAAAACGATTTGGTATTATTATAAATGCTATTCATTCCGTGGTCTAATCGAGAATGAATAACAAGAATATCGTCTAGCGACTCTGCCGCAATCGCTACTGAGAAGCACCGAGGGAAGCAAACGCAAAACGGGGTTACTTCAATGTATCATCGAAGACATATCTGCCCGCATGCGGTTGTAGTCAAGGAGACCCTCGATGGGTCCTAGAGCTGCAATTGCGATCTATGCAACGTATTAATATCCATATTCCACAAAATGGCGGGGGCACAGTGGACGTACATCCTTGTCCCAAAGGTATTTCTGGGCAACGCGCCTGATTTCATCGGTAGTCACGGCATCAACTGCATTCTCGATCTGCTTGGGTGTCATACGGCGACCGGTGGTGACCAGCTGTCGGCCGATGTCTTCGGCAATGGCGGTGGTTCCGTCTAGGCTAAGAAGAAGGCCAGCTTTGAGTTGACTCTTAGCACGCTCGACTTCAACGTCGGTAGGAGCTGTAGACATGCGCGTCCATTCCTTGAGTGTGAAATGGGCCATATCGTCGAGGTTCATCAAGTTCTCCGACACCAAGTAGATACCCCAAAGACCGGTATCCGAGTAAGACGTCGAGAAAGACATGAAGCTGTTGGCGAGGTTGTTTGAAGAAACGATGTGAGAGAGCCGAGAAGATAATAGAGGTGATGCACCCAAAGAACGATCCCAGTTACCCATAATGGATTGCATTACCAACATGGGAAAATAGTCAGGGGAACTCCATCCCACGCCCTCAACAGCAATAGCAACATGAGCACATGGGAGTTCGTCATCGCGGATCCGAACTTCCGAACCGATGAAATCGGTGGAAAGGTGGGCAAGACGACCAAGAGGTATGGGGTTAGGGGAAACAGGGAGGGAAGAGAAATGCTTTTCGGCGAGTTTTACAAGCTCCTGGTGGTCAACACCGCCTGCGCCGACAAGAACCATGCGATCAGCGGTGTAGTTGGTCTGGATGTAATTCGCGAGATCATCACGTTTGATGGACAGAATGTTGGCTTTGGGACCCAGAATTGTCCGGCCGAGGGGCTGACCTATGGGATGTTGGGAATAGTACAAACAGGTCGAGTAAGAATGCACACCTTGGAAAGCAACGGAATGAAGATGGTCGAAGACAACTTCTTCGAGTTGTTTGTCAACTTCCTGCTGCTCACGGAGAATGACATCTCGCTCGCGCTCAACTGCATTACCCTCAAGCTTGGAGTTTTGGAGAATGTCGCTGATGATGTCGACGGCGACCGGGACGTCCTTGCGAAAGCTCTTGGCATAGTAAACGGTTTGTTCACGCGATGTATACGCGTTCAGGTGTGCACCGAGATTTTCTACTTCCAACTCGAGCGCATGCTGGTTTCTACGACTTGTTCCCTTGAAAGCCATATGTTCCAGAAAGTGGGCTGTGCCGTTCGTTTTGTCGGTCTCTGCACGAGAGCCTGCGTCTATCCAGACACCGACCGTGGCTGTCTGAGCATGCCGGTGTGACTCTGTTGCAACAGTGAGGCCGTTTGCGAGTGTGGTTGTCTCAGTTATGGGTGCTGGGATGTTTACAGCTGTTGCAAACGGCCGCAAGGGCCGCTGGGCATTGCGTTAGACTGGATGCAACCAACGGGAGCGGTAAACTTACGGGTTGACGAGCTGTGCGAAGGACGCGACCCAGCGACGCCGACAACGTTCTCGAGACCATTCGGGAGAAAAAGGCAAGGTGAGGTGTTTGACCGCACCAAAACCTCGGGTGTTCTCGGCCATACGGTATTTGCCGGATTTTCTTCTCCGACTTGATCACGTGCTGGCATTGTATGGTCAATGAGTACAGTTGATATGCTCATAATGCGTACTACCAACACCTAGTAATTTGGCCGAGAGTGTACGAAATCCTAATATGCATTATGAGATTTTCTTATGCATTATGAGCATATCAACTGTACAATCTTACCCCGCCATCCAATTCATACAGCGTTCGGGGATGAGCATCGGGTATTAATGGACATGTCCTCGGAAACGCCGAACGACGCACGACGTTGTGGTGGTGGTGCAGACATTCTTGTCGTCGAGAAACCTCTGGGTTCACACTGGCACTTGGAGCACAAACCTTGCTTGCGCACGTTAAGACTACTTGGGCTTTGTTTGATTTACCGTACGGAAACCAACAACGCTAGTACTGCAATCATGACATCGTTCGTTTTGACGCATCACGGTTCCATGACAGTCCTACATGTCCTCCGGGGACGACACACTTCCAAGCCTCCTGTGCGCCACGAGATAGGGTAAACCCATTCTCCGACGCTGCAAGGAAAGCATTTGGGACAACCACTTGTTCCTTATCTGCTGCTGAACCGTCCGCAATCTCCGCAATCTCGCTCTCGAAGCTTGCCGCTGCAGTCATCTCTGGCGCAACAAATAGTGAAATGCTGTTGGAACGAATGGCGTCAGGGAGGGATCTCAGAACGCCTGATGGATCTTGTGGCAAGTGATACAGCTGCCGTAAAGTGAATAATACTGCTGCCAGTCAAGTGATCAACTCACACGGACGACAGAACCTGCTCTTGGTGCTGAAGCTGTGTCAAGAGCGATAGTTCCACGTGACGGGTCACCTGCAGTGATGCGGTGCAGCTGGGAGAGCTAGGTAGCCCAGCGGAGTGAACGTTAGGCATCTCGTGATAAATGGGTACCACCTACCTGTTGACTTGAAAGATCTACGACACCGACATAAAACTCATCCTCTTTGCCCACCCATGTCGTATGCGAGGGGGCGAGGCTGTGTTTTTGGATGGCACTGAGCAGTAATCGGGTGGGGTTCCCTGAGTCTAGTGATAGAATCAGATTTCCTCCGGAACTGAAGGCAAGGGTAACGCAAGTGACGCGAATGACGCCGATGCGAAATCGTTAAAACAGTCTCGGACAGAAAGAAAGAGTTACTAGGTACCTCGTGACGTTGAGATTGGTGCTCAGAGCGAGTAGCGGAGGGAAGGAAACTTCGACAACTGGTGGAGGCGAAGAGGAGACGGAGTTGAGCGCGACACCAACGGCCCCGTGAGATAGAATGGACCCATTGTGGAAAAGCGTAACTGGACGACCCGTAATAAAGGGAGTGGACGACGCAATGAGAGAAACCTGTATACCATCAGAGAATGCACATTGTAGACTAAGGTGTGAGATGGAAATGGGCTGAAACTGTCGACACGATATTACAGACCTTGTTTGCTTGCGGAAACGCGCTCTCTAACATGGTCGCAAGACGTTCTGGTGTCTTGTCGGAGAAGTATACAATATCGTGTATGGCTGCTGGGCTGATGGACGTGTCAATTTCAAAGGTATGTCGTGAAGAAGACGTACTCAAGATATCTCAGTGTGTCGGGCAATGTCTGTGAGTCTAGGCTATTTCTGTCGCTTGATGATGACGAACATGTCACCGAGTTGGCGGTACGGCTCCAGACATCTTCCCAGTTAATCTTACCATTAGACTCAGAAACATCACTGATGGTATGCATTTGCGAGTCCTCGATATTGACCCGCATTGCTCCGTTTACATCATTGGTTCTCTCTCGAGCAGCATGCCACCTCCCGACTTGTGCCTGTGCAGGACCCGAGATCGTGGAACGGAAGGACACGCCGTTAACTAGCGCATACGCGAGAGAGCATGAATTGGGACCACTGTGTATGCTCTGGTCGAAGTACCGGTAGGGTAGTGGAGCGGATATGCAGCCGACATGCTGTGGATAGAGCTGCGTAAGGGTGGATGTGATATCGGACAGAACCTCTGGTGCGGTTGTTGATGAAGGAGCAAGTGCGAAGAGCAGAATTGGATTCGGTGAAGACGGTTTGGTATGTCTCGTCTGGCCCAGTAAGTGAAGAATTCTGAGCAGTGAGCGCGCACATCGAACATTGTATGTGACTGCCGCGGAAATTTGCGAGGACATTGGTAAGTTGCAAAGAAACGCTCAACAGAATCTGTGTGCTCGTCGCGAGCGATGGAAAATCGTCGAATCTGTCTCGCCGTCGGTCGGAATCAAGGTGGTGGACGTCGACAATCAATTTGTGGCCACTTCGACTTTGTTGGCATCTGAAATAGCAAGCCATCCGGGCGTTCCTGGACTCGGACCCGAGACCCAGAAAACGATTCGTTTCAATGGAATGTATCGATGGCGCCTCCTCGCGTCTGCGCTCGGTGGCGGCAGGACTCAAGTCGCTGAGAGAGTAATATACAGAACAACCAACGCATTATTGTGACGACAACGACAACCTGAGCAATGGGCCGATATCCACTCACTAGCCAACTCGGCAGCCGTGACACTGATGAGTGACTATTGGGTGAATAGCCTGGGGCAACGCAACCTTTATGGTTGCTTCCATAGTACATAAAGGACGGTACTTCAGCATCTTTACCACGATTAGAACGAAGTCCAGCTATAGTCAAACTCTCCGGCTTCAGCTCAGACGGGCCAAGCGCTTCCTCAACTGTAATCGAGCGATGTACTCCTCCTCCTCGCTGGGGTGCGCGTCAAAATGGTACGGCAGGGGCAACTCGCGGATGATGCGGTACTCCTCCATATTATTTAAATGCTTGTTCTCGACTCGATCTTAAACCGTCAACCACCATGTCACGGTCACGACGAAAAGGAAAAACGACATACAAAAGTTCCACTGCACCCTCCGTAACATCTCCAACATGCCGGCGATGAATGTTGCCAACGTGCGTGATTTGGTGCTGGTCACGCTGGCGCATATATTAATCAACCAAATGAAGCGAATGAATAGGTTGGATATCTGCGAGGACAGGTTGGAATAGCTGTGAAGGCGATGGGTTCGCTCGTACCAAAGCAAAATAATACAACTAAGGCAACGTCAGTGGCATTAGGGGACTCAGGGTAAAGAGACGCACCGATATATGCGGTTTGTATGCAAGCTCACGTCGGAGGAGTGGCCAACGAGCATACGGTTGACACATGGACCAGTCTACCGCGACATCCTGAGCCACAAATATGTCATGGCAATCGAAAGATACGGAGGTCGAGGAACTTGCCCAAGCATGCGCATACAACGAATAGACAACCGACGCGACGCAAAAGAGGATGAAGCTTTTACCAGTATGAGGAGAGTCTGGGGGGTAACTTTAGTTACATTTTAATCATCGCAGAGTCGGAAGTACCTTGCTTCCTCCAGTAGTAATAAAAAAGGAGCTGTATCATACCCGACCCATACTTCCCGGCCTATATAAACCTGATGAGAAACATAGAATGAATGAAGACCATGTAAATGCCCTACGTTGACGAGCTGCCCGAGCAGCTTCGAGTCGCGATATCGCCTCAGGCTCTGCACGAAACGTACCAATAAGGGCAACATGGCGAGAAGACAATACCATCCCCAATTATTCTGAGTCACATCGCACGTCGACGATAGTTCATGCACTTGGCCACCAGTAACGGGTAGGATACTCGAGTGGGCGTAAAAACAGCCCACGAAATACAGGTTGGAAAACGAATACACAAGGCTGCAAAACTGATCACTGTGGTAGCAACAAGGTGAGATGGTGTGGGTAATGTAAGCTTCGGGAATCATACCCGAGCCAGAGATCTGCGAACTGGGGTACCATCAGATTGCGAAGATACTTCACGGCATTGATACCCGGAAACAAACCTCGACGTTCCAAATCCCACTAGCGCCAAGCTTGGCTATTTTCTTGATTGTCCACCAGCGAGTACTACCCCACATAGAGTTCTGCAGGTCCAGATATGGCTGGCGTTAGACTTGGATGAGGAGAACAGGCATGACTAACATGGAGTGGATTGAGCATGACTGCGAGGGTAAAAACGAGCCAAAGCAGGGGCCACAACATTGCGGGACCAACTTGAGCCATGGAGAACCAAAAGCCGTAAGCGAGGGTACACAAGAGGAAGGAAGGAAGCTTTCGGGTCTACTCAAAACCACGTCACATGTGACAGCTGTAAACAACATACCTCCAAGTATCCTTGATGATTATGCCTTAATCTTGGGTTCAGTTCTGTTGATTGTTAGAGCAAGCAATGAGTGGTAGCATTTGCTCACTAAAGATGAAGACATAGTTGATTTTGTTACGAGCCCATACATGTATATTGATGCCAATGAGTAGCGCCATCAATACTGGGATGACGAATACCGAGTAAATTAGAAGCAGAATTTCCAATGTTGGAAGTGTTTCCCGTGTATACCTCTGAAAGGCTATCAATGAAATTCAGAAGGATATTATCGCGACGTCCTGGAAGAAGTTCCTACATAGGAAGGAACCCGCTACGACCGCAGGAATCGCCAGGCCCAACCACAATCCAAAGCGGAATGTATTCAAAGAATGCGTCTTCGGCGAAGGTACAACTCGAAGGTGTTCTTTTGCTTTCCTTGTGTCCCCGTGTTCTGAATAAGAGTTTCCACATATGATACGAACACATGAGTTCCACGCGCTCAGGTTTTGGAAAGGACATACCGAATCGTACTGCGAAGAGGCGCTCCATTTCCTTGAGCAAATTGCCAACCGTAGCAGAGGCAAGAACGGAAGGTTCTACCTACAAAAAAGAATCAACCCTCGAGCGTTGCAACATCATCCACCAAAGCGGCTGCATACTTTTTCCTTCATGTAGGCGTCCAGGACAAACGTCTTGGTGATCTTTTCGTAAATTCTCAATACTTTGCGCAACCCAGCAAGGTTAAGAATCTTGTTACAGAATGTAGAATCGTATGCATAGTCGAAGAATAGCGCAGATAACAGCGCCTAGTCAACATGCGACATGTAGGTGAAAAAAAAAACTCACTCCGTAATTTTTTAGGACCTCAAGACCGCTATAGATACGTCCCGTATCAGTATCGTGCGTGCAAGTGAGAAAACCAAGAGCGAGTCCGTTGCGAGAGACCCGCCTCTTCCCGTCTTTTCAACGGCTGATGCCCGAAGGAAAATCATTGTTCCAACGCACCGGTAATGTTCGGCGACAGCCTTTCGGAGTCGCCTCTTAGCATGTTTATACCCATGGGGGTCGTGAGAGTACTCTATTCCACTAAACGACAAGCTTGGGCCGCCATCCGAGCGTTTTGGTGGTAACCAAGCAGAGTTATCTAGCAGCCTTGGAGAGGATGCAATACCAGGGCCCTTTGTGGTTGTGTCTCTGGCTACTCCGTCCCTTTTCCTGGGTTCGAAATGTTCGCTAGGCAAACGCCTGTGCTCGGGTGCTGGTGACCCTAAGTTGCGTATGCCAACAAACATGCGACGCCCTGATATCTGTTAGTCAAAGAAGAGCGCTTCTGCAAAATGAGATTCACCGTTATGCCCCAATCCAGAAGCCAAATGTCTGTTTCCACCGGGTTGACGAGGCTCTTCCGGTTTCGCGTTGCGAAACCACTTTATCAGAGACAAAAGTGCAAGTGGGATCGAGAGGCATGCCCTCTTTGTCCAACTTTGGGCCTTCGAATGCTCGGACGATTCCTAAATGAGTGTTTAGTGCGACATGCGCCCAGCTACGATAAAAGGCACCGACGTAGAATATTTGGCGGTGAATTTCGAGTTCTTTGAGCTGGGTTCTTAACACCCTGGCACGCTCAAGCATCTCTTTTTCTCTCTCCGCATAAAATGTCACCACTTTGCCAAGCTCGGCATCAAGCATGTCGAACAACTTGGTATGGATGGCGGGCAAATTGGACAGTATTGCTTGTAATGGTGGGGGTGCGGAGGATCCTGTCAAAACGAGGGGTTTATTATGTTTAGATATTAAGGGAAAGAGGATATACCCATATTTTTGAGACGGGTCGAAAATGGTGAACGATGAGTATTTGAGGGTAGCATTACTTGTTGAGGTAGTGCGTTTGATGCCCCTCTGGCCATATGAGGAAGGTTGGCCATGGCCAAACTGAAGGAAGGTGCTGGTATATTTCGTGAACTCATGAACTTTCCCATTGCCAGCATATGACTTACTTCTTTCGTGATTATCCGTTCTCCACCTCATAGAGGAAGCAGGGTCACGGATACTCGGGTCTGGGAAATCATCCGTCGTGGGGTCAACCCCCGAAACCCATAGATTTGCGACGTGTGTTGATGTCATTCCTGGAGTCAATTCCTCTGTCAACAAGTTCGCCTTAGAGAAGGAATTAGACTTCAAAAGTGTTCTTGCCTCCGGACTCATCCTCGACCTCAGTGTTTGAAATAGAATGGCAGAGATTATCAGCGTCTGTGTTCCCAAAGGAACTCGATGTATCGACTTGCTGCAGAGCTTGTCCTCGTATCAGTGCCAATTGGACTTTAAGCTCTTGATAGTCTCTGTTGAGCAGGAAATAGATTCCAAGGTATTGAAATCCGTGTTAGGATATGAACGAGAGGGCAACAAATCCATTACATATAAGCTTTCTTCCACTCTGGGGTCTAAGGGAAGCACTTGAGCAATAGTTGTGGGGGACGCGGTTTGGCGCACTCACCTGGGTATCTTGGAAGCGCCTGCAATAAAGCAGGGGGTGATAGGGGGGTAAGTCAGTGTTGGCCGATGTAGCAAATATCATTCCTCACCGTGCAAACTTCATGTCTCGTTTCGGTCCTGAGTTTGTTGATACTGGCTGGACAGTTGCAACGAAATATCATAGGTGGTCATTATAACGGTACGGGGCCGCGAGGGAGCGGGACGGATCGGGACATTTGGCATCCTAGAAAGTAGGGAATGCCGGAGCAGACGGGGAGACAGCACACGAGATCAATTCAGTCAGTTTGAAACATTTGAAAGGATACGATCAGGCACGCTCGGGGGGAACATATGCGATCAGCGGAGATCTTAGCCCCAGTCCGTGAACTAAGTATAACACGAGAAACCTCCCGAGCAGGATAAAGCAAGTATTGTTGGCGCGTCGAGTTATTTGAAGAATTTGTGCTGTGACACTTCTATCAGCATACATTATCATAATCGATCCGTACAAAGAAAACAGGGTTCGTTTAGGATATGCACCACCGTCACACGACCAAAATTATTGCCCGGATTATTGCCACCGAGCAACGAATCATGCTAAACACGATAAAACGCACCATTGAAAATACTTGTATTTGTTAGCGTAATACGCGAAATCTGCAATGGATAGTCTGACGGTGATTATCATCTGTGACCTAAATATCGATTGCGCACACTTCCCTTGAGCTCTCAATCCTTCCATGACAACATACGCATCTAAAACGTGTTATCTCGATGTACGAGATGAGAATGTGACGAACGTGGCCAGCAGGAACGATACATGTTTGTGAGAAATGTATTGCATCTCATGTGCTGTCTTTGGCAAAGAAAACCTACTGGAATGATACTCCAGTCCGAGATGTAAGGTCCAAATTGGTTCCTAGGTATAGCTGTAAGGTTCATTTCCTCAACGACACCATACCAAGACCCTAGTTAACCGGTGCGACTGATGGGAACCACATCAATTGATGTTCCATGGACCAAGTGATGTGTAAGTGTGCGATGACAAAGCCAGCTAGGTATATTGAAGTACTGAAGAGTCAAAGATGCGACTCGGTGGATGATAAGGGATAGACTTGCAACAAGTCGTCTCAGATGGTGCAACCTTAAGGGTATTCGTATGCCAGGTCTCCTGAAATTTGCAATGCACATCCACAGAACGATGTATTACCCATTAGTATGCTTGAAATATGGGTTGGTTGACCCGGACGGACACCAGGGGACATTGGTGGGTGTCATCGATTAAATCAGCAAGATAATCGAGGACGGGTTTGACGTTGAACCTACCAATTTTGTGGTTTCGGTAAACGGTTAGCCATAACGCGTAGGACACGTTGAACGATTGCATATGAAGTTGAGGTGATGATAGTATCAGCGTCCGAACTGGCAGATATTTTAGAGAGAAGTCATCATGATTGACTTAAATACGCCGAACGGCGATGAGATTGCACTCTGCGTGCCGGTGTGGTTGTAGCGGGAGCTTTCGGAAATCGAGCAAAAAGTTGGCAGTTGTCAATGTCAGAAGGAGGAGCGGACTTGCACGATTCTGTCACGTGATTGTCATCAACCTCGTTGCTTCGTACTCTCATCGACGTCCGTCATCATGAGCTTTCAAGACATCGAGACTGGTCAATCTCGCCCTGCCCAGTCGACTGGCATTGCGTCCCGGTCCCAGTTGCAAGAAGATACCTCGTTCCTGTTCTTACAATCTTCGTTGTCCCTTCAGGTGTTCAAGATCAACAGCAATGTACAGGCAATTTTGAAATTCGTCGACCAACTTGGTACTACCAGGGATTCGCCTTCCCTTCGTAAACAGCTGTGCGTCGGTCTCGTTTGTACATCGAGATATTCTCAGTAATTACACGACAGTCATGACCTCACGGAAACAACGAGAGCTATGGCTAAACGTGGGTCGGAGGATCTGAAGAAGCTTTCTTCTATACCAGTTGCAGGTGTAAGTCAATGCATGATGATTGATTTTTGCATTTGAACTCCGTTCATCTTCCAGTCCCACCAGAAGACCTCGCTACAAAAGACCTCTCACGACCTTCAGTTGTCCCTCGTGGCATTCCAGCGAGCACAGCAGTTTAGCGCAGAGCGACAGCGAACAGTAGTAGAGGGCGTGCGGCTTGCTGTAGAAGAGGATCGCTCTCACCTTTCGTAGGAAGTTCTGCTCAACCCGCATTTGACCGTCTGACTTCGTAAAGTGAAACTCACCCCACCCCGCAGCAGCAACAAGCGCAGCTTCTGCAATCGCAATTATCTCCTCACGAGCTCGCTTACCAAGAATCGTTGATTCGGGAACGAGAAGTCGAAATCCAGGAGATTGAGACGGGCATTCACGAATTGTCGGAGATATTTCGCGACCTTGGTACATTAGTCAATCAACAAGGTGGCATGCTTGGTGCGTATGTCCGTGCAAGTTTATCTTGATTTCCTGGACGACTAGTGGATTCCCAGATAACATTGAGTCAAATATCTATTCGATAGCCTCTGACACTCGGGGTGCTGCTGAAGAGCTTTCTACTGCATCAGACCATCAACGAAAGGCTGGTCGTCGTGCTGTATGCCTGATGCTCATCATCGGGTTCGTAGTAGCTCTTGTACTCATTGCGGTGAGCCATCTTTGGTTCAAAATTTTTGCCTGGTTGCTGAATCTACCTATTTTTCCCAGATCTTGTTGCCATAGCCTATAGGAGATAATTGGTAGCTCGACCTTGTGAGATATATGGTCCTATCTGGTGAAGTCGCCGCCTTTCATATTGCTGCTGCAACATAGTTATGGACATCGTGCATTCATAATTGTCTTTATTTCTAAGTTCCTATTGCATCCATTTCACGGATACGTTCCACCAATCACATCTCGGATAATTATATCGATGATTCTTGATGTGGGAACGTTGAGGTTCCTGATTGACAATACTACATCTTACATTGCGCAGATATCAACCAATACACAGCCATTGCGCCAACTTCATGCTGGCAAGAGTGGCATTACATTTCCGTCTTTGAGTACGTCAGACTGTACTCATCCCCACAGTAATTCCCTCTTGTCTTCGTCCCCCGTGTCTGAATCACCGGCTGGCATGCTGGAGGATCTCCTCGATACGTGCGTACCCCAAACATATATGAACGCTTGCGGTCGAGTTCACATCTCTTGAATTTATTTAGGCGTGACACAGTCGTATGCAGTACCACTATGAGTTGTTATTTCTAGCTGAACACTAAAAGATAGTCGCGATTGGTGGATTTACAATACTTATCTAGGATCACATCATAACGTTCGATGATGAAGTAGCTGGTGCCAGAGATTCGTTTCGTGTTGCGTGCCTCAGGTTAGCTGTGCTCCCGTAGATTGAATTCATATGGAAACGTGACAGGAGACTCGGTGAGCAGGCATTTGTTTATTCTCTCTATCTAGTCCTTGACATCCATGGTGCAGTGGCATACCTGTTCTTACTGGTGAGTGGGGAACAAAGTATGACGTGCTGGGCATCCGACTGGCAAAGCAGAACAGGTATCTTACTCCGCTTGGGTTTATCGTGGGTCCCGCCGGTAAGGTGCACCCACGTATGATGTCGAACATAACTGAGACTAGTTTAGCTTACACACTGGTTGACTGGGAACCGAAGTAAGCCTGCTGCGTTTTGACATATTTACTCACGGATCAATTGTTGTAGACGTTTGTCACTCACTCATTTCTTCTAAATTGCAACTCATTATGCAAATAGCTGATTTCGTGCGGTATGAAGGGGCCATGACAGTTATAGGTACGTGGGGTTATAATGTTTCTCCGGTGGGCTTACTATTGAAGTATACTCTACTAGTTTCTCGTGCCAGGATATTGAAGAATTCGCGTTCTCAGTCCGACTTATTCTATCAACCGACGCCGGAGGCGCCCAGGGTCCAACGACCCGGGGCCGAAAAGGGCATTGGGGCCGCCTTGTAGTACTGCTTCTGAGAAAGCCGGTGTCATTGTACTACTCGAGTGTAAGGTAGTTGTATTGGTAGAGGATACTATATGGACCTTGCTGTGGTTCGGGGCCACCGCGATCACGTGGGTGGGTGGTGGGGTGTTCCAAATGAGTCCGGGTGTGGTAGTTTGGTGGGTGCTTTGACTTGGGCTTGTCAGCGCAGGACGCGACCTTGAAGCATTCCCATCCGTCCTTTCTCTTCTTTCTTCTCTCCGGGCCAGCCTTAAAGTTTCAGTCCTTGCACCGCTGACCGCTCCCTCGTGTCACATCCACAACTACCTCCTAGTCAGCCATGGCACACGCTATCAGCCCCGGAAAGAACTCCGGGGCTTCAAAGCTACTCAATGACTATGTCAGTCTACAGCCGTTTTCACCGCAGAGCGCGTCATTGACGTCCAACTCACCCAGCAACTCGGAGATTCTCTTGGCAAAGGCGCGTTCGGTCAGGTATACCGTGAGTTCTTTCTCCTGCAAGATGAACAGAGATGGTTTGATCGGTTGATCGTGAACGTAGGTGCACTTAATTGGGCCACTGGTGAAACCGTTGCTGTCAAGGAAATCCAGCTAAGTAACATACCCAGAGGCGAACTTGGGCAGATAATGGTACGTCTTTGGATTGTAGCTCCTTCCATTTTCCTCATTTTTTTTTCTATAGTCGGAGATAGACTTGCTCAAGAATCTCAACGTATGGTACCTTCCCGTATGCGTCCCATTTCATAACCAATCAAATACAGCATCCCAATATCGTCAAATACAAAGGATTTGTCAAGACACGAGAATACTTGTACATTATCCTTGAGTACGTCTTCTACGTATCTATCCGCTCTTGGTTGACCGCTTCGTAGATTTTGCGAAAATGGATCCTTGCACAATATATGCAAACGATTTGGAAAGTTCCCCGAGAATCTCGTCGCTGTTTATATCCGTCAAGTACTCGAGGGCCTTGTATACCTCCACGACCAGGGTGTTATTCATCGGGACATCAAGGGCGCAAACATTCTAACAAATAAGGATGGATGTGTTAAGCTTGCAGATTTTGGAGTTGCCAGCTCCACCACGACTGGTGCAGTTAGTGACGATGCTGTAGTTGGCAGTCCGTACTGGAGTAGGCAATGCCTTCTTCTCATTCCAAACGCTTTAACATCATGTTGTCAATAGTGGCACCGGAGGTCATCGAG
This sequence comes from Porphyrellus cyaneotinctus, assembly GCA_038091315.1. NCBI lineage: Eukaryota > Fungi > Basidiomycota > Agaricomycetes > Boletales > Boletaceae > Porphyrellus > Porphyrellus cyaneotinctus. Next base: position 8,583 of record JBBPOF010000028.1, on the reverse strand, counting down.
CAATCTGGCGCAACTACGGCCTCCGATATTTGGTGCGTTGGAGCGTTCCCCCGTTTCTCGTCTCTTCATTACTTTTACTCCAGGAGCGTTGGTTGTGTAGTCATTGAGCTTCTAGAAGGCAAACCACCATACCATTTCCTCGACCCCATGCCAGCACTTTTCAGGATCGTACAGGATGACTGCCCTCCAATACCAGACGGTGCCTCTCCTATCGTGAAGGACTTTCTGCTGCATTGTTTCCAGAAGGATAGCAATCTCCGAATATCAGCGAAGAAGCTTCTACGACATCCATGGATGGTAGCAGCGAAGAGGCAGATGGATCTATCTACCGGAAAGGAAGGAAATTCAGGAAGTAACGACTCTCAGGCATCTTCTGGTGCACGAAAGCGGCCTTTGAGTAATTATAACTACGATGAGGCCGTTCTCAAGGTGCAAGAATGGAACGAAGCCTTGAAATGTATTTCTTCTTCCATCTACCATGTAACTAGGTTATCTGATGATGTCCAGCCCCAACGCGTCCGTCAAAGCACGGTGGTCGTGCTGGATGTGGTGACGGCCCTCCACCATCGCCTACACGTCCTCTACACAATAAAGCCGGCGTTAACTTGTTCCAGCACTCTGTCCTTGGACTGCAACAATCAATATCATCGGCACCAATGGCTCTCAAAGCACCACCGCCTGCTCCGGGAAAGTCATTAACACCCGTTGGTCTAGTGGAGAAAATCCGGGAACCATTGGCATTCGTCCTTCAGCAACCCGAAGAACAAACTGATAACTGGGATGACGATTTTGAGGATGGCCCATCGTTTTCAAAGTTGCAAGGTATTTGATCCCTTCCCCCTCTTCCCGAGACTTTTCGACCGAACTCTCCACACGTAGCCTTGGACAAGTCGGCCATGGAAGATGATAAACCAGAGGTAGATGATAATGCTCAGACAATACGGCCGAATCGTAGTCCAGCTGGTCCGAGCACAATACCACTGGCAAAAGCTCCCGCAGCGGATATCGTTCCGATTGTGGAGGACTACTCTGACCTTGCATCAGAGGAAGATGACATCATCTTGCAGGAAAAGGTTGCCGATTTCAAGGTTGGTTCCAGGTGCTTTACTGGTTCACATTTAATGGGACAGCGTATCGCCCGTAGATGAAGAATTCAGTACGCCGTGGTCTATTCCATCCAGATGACATCAAAACCCTTGGTATTGCACCCAGCTCTCCAGGTCCAATGTCAGCTCCTCTCCCTGGTCTTTCACGCAAGCCCTCGCGTCCCTCGTTGAGTCCTGCGGGCCCGAACGGTCCGCCGCCTGGTTCACTTCGCTCGCATTCACGATCGTCGTCTTTCGTTGGCTCTGGTTCGAGTAGCTCTGGATCCTTTGGACGATCGGAAGCCAGGCGAGTCGCAAGCTCACACGAGTTCGACAAATATGCGGAAGAAGACGACGAGGACTATGATGACGTGTTTGGCAAGGTCAACGGCACCAGTGAGCTTGCTGTTCTCATCAAATGACATTCAAATGCTTTCAGGCTTATGTTCGAATTAGCCCTCGAACAACCCACGCAAACCCTACAGCTCAATACTCGACACTCCAACAAGTCCTGGGTAGGTCTATTGCAACGCCCCTGATTCGTTAGCCGAGCTTGCTAACCATGAATCAGTTAGGGGATGACGATGACGAAGATGATCCTTTCGCCGAGGTATGACCTACATATGCGCCGTGACTTCTTGGTCTTACCAACCGGTCCAGATTGACGAAGGTTTTGCAGAAGACGATCTTGAAGCCAATTTGCAACGAGACAAACATGCTCGCCTTTGTAGCATGGTGAATCAATTGATTGACGAGCTCACACCATCGGCACCTGACTTTCAGCTTCGGGACGCTTGTGATCAATTAGTAAGTACTAAATGTATGCAAACGGTTATACCCCTCTTGATCGACTACTGTACAGATCACTATCATGGCGGAGAATCCGGAAATGCTGTTCCAGCTCGTCTCTTCTCATGGTATGCTAGCAATCCTAGAAGTGTTGGAAGGGAAATGTTCTCGGGAAGTGTTGATGAAGCTACTTCATATAATCAATCTGGTATGACATTCATGTCAGGAAACCATCCAAACTGACCAGTGCCTTGGCAGCTCGTTACGAGCGACCTTGGTGTATTGGAGAGTTTTTGTCTCATTGGGGGAATTCCTGTGATGATGGGTAGGTCCTACCATCCTACCTTTCGATGCCTTTCGCTTAAGATGAAATTGCAGGTTTTACTTCCAAGAAGTACCCCTCCGAGTGCAGGGCCGAGGCGTCGAACTTCATCCGCTTGCTTTGTCATACATCTGCGTTAACCCTTCAGATGTTCATTTCGTAAGTACCTTTGGTCTTTGAATATCATGTATCTCAATATTTATAGATGTCGTGGGCTTAAAGTTCTTGTCGACCTCCTTGACGAAGACTACACGGAACAAAGCGAACTTGTCGTGGACGCTCTGGATTGTATCGGAAGTGTCTTTGAACTACAAAGCCCGACGACCAAGAATGATTTTTGCCGCATGTTCATCAGGGAAGGGCTACTGGATCCGCTATCCTCGGCACTGTTAAACGTGATGAGCAACCAGAGCGAAACCACCATCGAGATGAAGCACAAGATTATACAAATCTTGTTGGTGTTTTCACAGGTGACACAGAGCGATATACACGTGCGAAATGCAATCGGGACAAGGAAGATCATTCGCCGTAAGCTCCAAGATCTTGGTGCCATGCGAAGCTGATATGATAGGTGATATATAGGGTTAATGCGCGCTTGCGAGTTGCTGGAGGGTGATTGTCTGGTTCAGATGCTCAAGGCAGTGAAGCACCTTTCGATGAACGCAAATCTGCTGGAGGTGCTTCAGAACGCCAACGCTATCGAGATTCTGATCAAACTTTTGGATGAGGACCGAGCTGGTCCACATAGTACAGTAGGTCCTTTTAATGAGGCGAGGATCCCCTACCCATTTTTCCTAGGAAGTATCCAACCACATTTTCCAAACGTGCTACAATCTGTGTCGATTGAACAAATCACGGCAAGAAGAAGCTGCTCAAGCAGGTATCATTCCGTGCCTCAAGCGTGTTATCGAGACCAGCTCGCCTTTGAAACAATTTGCGCTTCCCATTCTCTGTGATCTCGCGAGCGCAGGAAAGAGTTGCCGAAACTTGCTTTGGCAACACAACGGTCTTTCCTTGTACCTGAAACTCTTGGAAGATCCATATTTCCAAGTCAGCGCATTGGAGGCCGTCCTGTCATGGTCGGTTTGTTCTGCAAGTCTCCTGGGCGACTATTGACGATTGTTGTAGGCTACAAGACGAAACCGCCAAGATAGAGGATCAGCTGGTCAAACCGGAATCGCTTGACGTGCTACTCAAGTGTTTCGTCTCCGCCAAGGCCAACTCATTTGAGAATCTACTCGACCCCCTCCTCAAAATTTGCCGTATCTCTAATCCCATCACCATTGGACTAGCGAAGTCGTCTTTTTTCAAACGCATCATCGATAGACTGTCGCACAGTCGTGCTGTCGTCCGACTAAACCTGTTGCGTATCCTAAGGACTGTCTGCGACGTACATCCAAATCGTGCGATCTTGGTGGAGAGGTACGGACTGCACGAAATCGTGACCAAGTTGAGCAAGGAGGATGGTGCTGTACTCGTTCGGGAACTGGCCAGGGAAATATTGCCAGCCCTTGCGCCTGCGCTGAAGCCAGCGCTGAGCAAGTCAGGGATGAAAGGATCGGATACGCCGAAGAACAGCTCGATCGTCGCTCCCAAGAGGGCGCGGAGGACTGCATCTGAGACGTCGGCGTTGATGGGCACGTCGAGCACTGCACTGGGAGGGCATACCACGCGGTTAGGGATCGAGCGGTCACACTCGTCCCGATATCGACTTGGTGACATTGCATGGCAGTCGGGAGTTCGTCGTTGAGAGATGCCCATTTGTCAGCTTGCATTCTGTTTCACTCGTTATCATCATGATCATCGGCTTTGTATTTAACCAGGTTCACAGTAGCGCAGTACCCTCATTCGGACATGCGGTAACTTAGAAGACTTTGACTAATGATTAATGCCACGTAGCAAATCGGACGGGGAATAGTGGGAGGTGTCTACTTGCGAGCGAAGGGAATCTGGAAACCTGAGACGAGAGCTCGGGCCTTGTTCTGGGCACCCTGGCCTTCGGCGTTGGTGATGAAATGAATGTGCATCCCATGGACTTTTGGGTAAGCCTCGAGGTTGACCTCAATCTGGGGGAACAAGCCGAGCGCCTCTGGAGGAAGACCAAACGACACGACGCCTGCGACGCCGCTGGGCGTCTGCATGTTGCTGGACGAGGGAGGCAATACGATGCCGGGGAACTCGCGCAGGCGAGGGAGGACGAACTCTGAGAGGGTAGCGATGAAGTTGTACATTTGTGGGCCCTTGAGCTCCACCTTTACGCCGAGGGGAAGACCTGGGCGAACCCAACCGCTGACGGATTTCTTGCCCTTGACGATCTGCACGCCCACAGCAGAATGACGACCCCCGCCTTGGTCTGTCTCGCCAGAGATGGCTCTAAAGGAGGCGATGGCGTTGAGGAGGACGCTGCGGTTGGAGATGGCCTCCTTCATCATGGTGTGTAACACGATGCGCTCGAGTTTCACGACGTTTTGTGGGGAGGAAGGGGGAGCGGGTTTCTTCCCGAGGCGGTCACCGCCGACGGGCGTGTTCAGACGGTTTTTGGAGTAGGGATCATTGGGATCGAATCTGAGGCGAACCTCGCGGGGTGGTGGACGCGGGCCGGATTCGTGGAGGTAAGACATGTACATGAGGTCGTCCTGGAGGGTTGTGTAGTAGTGTTCGCGGATACGACATGGGGCGGTGTCGTGTATGATGAGGTCGACGTGGGGGATGGGGAGACCGCGTTCGTCGACGCGGAGATGGCGACGTATTCTGGGTGGTTTGCGGAATATGCGCGCGACGGACATGAGAGAAGGAGAAGAATTGTGGGAAATAACTAAATGCGGGTGGAGGCTGACTTTGTGGGGGGTGATGGACGAGTTTGTTGTGATACATTATTATTTTTTTTCTTTTTCATGGCGTTGATGGCGTCCGCGCTGCCGACGTGGGACGAGACGATCGTCCCCGCTCTTCGCAAAAGTACGCTCTCTCAGTCATTTCTCTCTCCATCGCTCACGCCAACCAGGACTCGAAGGCGAAAGCCGGATACTCGCCAACCGCATATCCATCGCCTCCGTCTCCTCCATAGACGACTCTCCTCCTTCCCACTCCCCTCGCACCTCTCGCGACGTCCCACAGACACCCCGCCACCTCCCAGATCCCAGGAAATCCAGCGCGATACCAAGACCCAGTCTACAGTACTCCAGGACCGCAACCGAACCCCGCCCCGACGCCTCTTCTTCGAGTACCCGCGCCAACGGCGCGTCCTTTCCCTCCTCCGTACACCCGAGACGCGCCCGTACTTACTCCCAGCCTCCTTCCCCGAACGGCCTCACCAATAACCCCCTTCCCACCCCCGACTCCTCCCGGCCTACTTCTCCCCGCTCCTCAGACGTAAAACCGACTCGCATACCGATTGCCGCTCGTACACGGACGGCAAGCACATCCAGTCATGCTCACAGCATTGCTCAAAGAGCCGAGAGTCGCAATGGCTCGTACCACTACCGCTCGTATCAGCCGCCCACACCCGACACTTCCCAAGATCCCGTCGTCAGGCCAAGCGAGCCCCTGCAACCGACGGCTCCCACGATCGCCTCTATACGGCACCAAGCTTCTAACATCATGAACGAACCCGCTCCATTCGCGACATCTTCGATCACCTCTTCAATACGTTCCAGATACAGAGAACCCGTTCATATCGATCCAAGACCTTCCACCGACTCCGAAGAACGCCCGTTCGAACACTGGTATAGAGGCGATGTGTACAGAAACGGTGGTGTCGGTGAACTGCGGGTGGCGAAGCATGTGGAGATGTTGCAGATTGCCAACTATGGTCACAACCTTCGAAACGCTGTCCGTGGTCAAACCCGCGACTTTTCTAGCCAGATGGACTCTGTCCGTGGCCGAAAGAGGGCAGACAGCGTTGGTGCTGGCACACACGAGAGCTTCTACCTCGACGACGAGCCGACAAAAGACGTAAATATGGTCCTCGATGAGAACCCGTTGACCGACATCGAAGCTGATGCTGATACCGACCCCGAGTCATTCTACGATGCGTATGCGGGCGTCGACCCAGAACCAGACCCAGAAGAGACGATCCACTCGGGCTTCAGTGCTTCTACTCCCGCTCATCCACCCGCGCAGGTCTCCCCTAACCGTAGTCGAACACCTACCAATGCGGTTCTGGACGACGACACCACCCCAAAGTCAACTCATCCGCCGGCTACCGACCCATTGCGTTCTAGCACTCCTCTGAGGACAAGCGCAGAGAGTACAGTACCTGCTCCACCTGCCACAGGGTCGCGTCCACGGGCTGGGTCACGCACGACTTCCCCGACGTCGCAGTCATCCGATCAATCGCATACGAAGCGCCGGGCTAAGAGTCCTGTCGCACGTTCGCCCGTCTCCACTCCGAAGAAGGCAAAGATAAAGCCCAAGACCCCACCCCCAACGTTGCGTAGAGAAGACCCGCGGAATTCCATAGCAACATATCCGACTCCAGAAGGAGATATAGTAAACGCCATACCATCGTGGACGCAACCCGTGCACAAGTCCGGAAACTGGGACGAGGCAAGTGACTACCTTATCAGAATCTCATTCACGCTTACCACCGCCTTACGCCCAGGTGGTGCTCCCAGTTGTGGCGCGTAAGAAGGGGCTGGATGGTCAGTACGAGCAGGCATATGGCACCCCGAAACCACGGTCACCAGAATCTCCACCGATAAAACCCGTTCGTAACCTTTATAGGTCATGCACTCATACTGACGGCCCCTCTATACAGGCACCTGGTACATTTGGGTACGATTACACAAAGTATCGACCGCCACGCGAAGGGGAAGAAGAGATCCAAATGCACGAATTTGGTCGGCTTCCTGAACTTGCCCTGCTTCCTGAGGAGGACCCCGTTCCGCCGTCTGCCGAGACATCCCCACAACCGATACCACCCTCTCCTTCGTTACCCCGCTACAAGCGGGAGGCACCTGTCCAGCCAGATCCTCGGCACATTATTCCAAAGCCCCCCGATTCTCCTGCACCCTTCTCGCGCTATCATACCGAGCAACAGGTACCCATGATCAACATTACGCGGCCGTCTCTGGATACCGTCGAGCGCCGACAAGCACAAGACGATGAGGATGTCAGCGGAGGGTGCTGCAAATGCGTTATTATGTGATTTCGTTGATATCTGGGTATTTTGGGTGACCTTGCTATTCCTGTACATCTTTGCTTGTTCACTGTGCATTAGTCTCCATGCCTTGACCGTTTCTCGTCGCATCTTTTTCCCCACCCAGCCCTTCCCACCCAACCATCATCTGCTCTTGAAACGACCGATCGCCGACCGCTGCTTTGCCGCTTTTCCTCAAGGCCTCTTTTCTGAGACTTCTTTGTGATGAAGATTTCCACTCGTTCGCTCATCACGGTATACCGATTCTCTTTGTTTATGCCATGACGGAGTGGACAGCCTTTCGTTCATCCTGACCCCACACCTAACTATCTCATTGGACTTGCTCATGTTACATTTTTCCCTTGTCACACACACACACTCCAAGCTCCCCACGCTCGTTAGTAAACTGGCTGTAGCATGGAATCGCTCATCCTTCATCTTTTCTTTTGATCTTACTTTATCACCACAGTAGTCTCTTCACGAGTGATTTCAACAATGCCAATCGCATATCCTACATAAGACCGATATAACTGCATTGCACGAAACGCGACACGCTACAAGTATGCACCACACTCTGCGTGTACGATGTCCATGTAATCCTTATCGCCTTTGGCACGCGTGAGTGGCGTCAAACGCTCTACTCACGTGGAGGTACCCTAGGGGGTCTGGTCGCACTCGGTCGACGCGGTACGTCCCATCCGCATCGCTCAATTCCACCTCCGTGAGGTTGGTGAACGCCTCGAGAACGCGCCCATTTCTTATCCACACGATCGTGTGGTTCTCTGCGCCCGCAGTAGGCTGCTCCCAGAACCGAGCCAGTTCCACGAGGTCGACTCGGGCCCCGCGACGACCGTCCGGCCCTGTACACGTCACGTGGAGATCGTCTATCAGATCGACGTACTTGAGGAGCGAGTGTCAGAGCCCTCCAAGCAGACGTTACAAAAGTTGGGCCTCGCGACGGTGCGCACGATGAGACAAGTCGTCGTTCCCGGGTCGATACGAGGTGCGATGGTCGAGGTTGTATCTGGACATGGCATGGGACGCCGTGAATGAAAACGAAACACGGGAACGATGCGCACGTGGGGAAGAGGCTGTAGTACCCTCGCGTGTCGCGTTGAACCTGGAGGAATCCGAACGTCCCATACTCGAGGACCTCAACGCTGCAGAGTTGCGCTTGGTCATGGAGTCCTCTGTTCCAGAGTGAGGATTCGATGACGTGCTCGCCCTCGCGCAGGGAATACTCGAGG
>JBBPOF010000027.1:0-79469 GCA_038091315.1 Porphyrellus cyaneotinctus | reverse complement strand
TCACTTCGTCTCGCACTGCAGTGCCCCCCTACATTTTTGCTGTTACGAATTGATCATTCCATGTACCTACTGTCTCCTGTAATTGCCTCCCGTGTATTTCTTGTCATCGATCTTGTCTATTTCTCTGCGAAAATCGAACTGGTCTCGTCCAAGCAAGGTTGGCGGCCGACGCAGTCGGCGCTCCCCAGTATGGAATTGCGACGCCGCAGCACCTACACGTGTCATCGCACGTGATTCCGTCGCGCTTGTTTGTTTGCTGGGGGTCGGAGGACATGGAAATAAATGCAGAAAACATTGGAATTACATAAGCAAATAGCTGGAATATGAGGGCAGATGGTTGACCTCTCAGGTCACTTATGACTCTACAAGGAAGGGTACCTAAGAGGTCAACCATCCATCTAAAGACTGGTGCCTAAGGTGAATGTGCAATGGACGAAAAGGTAACTCACAGAGTGTGTTTTGTTGGTCGTTGGACCTGAGAGACAGGAGAGGTGGGCAGGTGCGAAAAACGACAGGATGTAGGAGCGAGAGTGCTCCTACGCTACTCACTACAAATGCTGCGGCGAGGTGGCGAGAGACGAAGAGCTGCACCACCATGCTGACTCATGCACGGACTAAATTCTTGGAAGGTTATACAAGTAAATTATTCCGACCTACGTCGTTCGAAGAGAAAGTGTTTGTAGTAGATGAATCATAAATTCTCTAGACCTTCCCGGTTTTGTTTCATTGCCCCCAATCAACCTCATTCTCCATCATCATCTTGAACGCTGCATCTGCGCGTGAAGTTGGACAAGCAATCCTTCGATGCGCTCTTGCTGTCTTTCGATCTTCTCCATCCGTTTTATGCACTCGGTCATGCCTCCGCTCTCCTGCGTGGTTTCCTCCACCTGCTCTGCGGTCGCGATTCTCCGTTCCTCCCCGTCATGATGATCAGGCGTCGCAGACAGCTGACCGATCAGTGTCTCTTCGCGGATGTCCAGCGGCGGAACCGCCGGTCGACCGGATGGAGTGGGTTTCGTCACCCACAACGTTTCATTTGAGCGTGTATGCGCGGACGCCAGTCGGCGGCGCGTCGCTGGACCGTAGCTGAGTTGTGGTTGTGGCAAAGACGTTGACATACCACCACCACTAGCGCCGTCCGATATGGCGTTATCTGGTGCGTGTACCTCGTCGAGAATGAGTGGTTGATAGGCTTTGGCAAGTGGGCTGTGGGCAACATCATGTCTTTGGATCGAGGGGGTGACTCGTCTGCGGAGGTTGATAGATGCGGACGTCTGGCGATGGTGCACACCATTCCCCGTAGAAGACGGACGCGAAGGTGCATGATTGGGCTCGTGCTCCTTTGGAGACGGGGAATGCGCTGGACGGAGAGAACGCATGGACGGTCGACTCGATCTGCGGGATACCCGGCACTCAAGACCAATGTTATAGGGAGTATCAATGAGAATGCGATCCGGGTCATCTTCAGTTTCTACGGGTCGTTCCATTTCATCTTCAATGTCAAAGATCTGACGATGCTTGAGCGTCGGTTTAGTTCAAAAGAAGCAAAACATACAACGTCGATGTCGGCACCCGATCCTGCTAGGCCTTCGAACAAGGCTGTAGGAGACCAACTGTGATTATCTGAGCCAATGAAAAAGAATCAATCCACCTACACATCCGCTTCAGCGGGCGAGGGAGTGTATCTACAACCTTTTCAAACACAGATGAAATTGTTTCGTAAAATCCGAATGAAGCAGTACTCTTTGCTTGACCTGCGCCAACATGAGAGTTGGCTAACTGGGTGTCTGCATTATCCACTCACGTTCATACCAAGCGATAACGAGAAGGATAGGGAAATTTGTAACTCTGCATGGGGATTAGGTACTCGATTGCTTCGACTGCCCAAGGCAAATGACCTTATCAGAAACACGTTCACCTTTCGACCAATCAGTGGGCATATCACCAGAAAGACATCCTTTCTTACTTTGTGGAACCATCTGGGGCTTAGCATATAGCTAGCAGGAAGAAGAATGCAGACCGCAACAAGGTTGACAGGTGGCTGGTACGAAAACAGCGAATCGGCTTTAACCCTGAATGTCACGGATCAGCAGCCAACCAATGAAACGTAGTGCAAATCTACCCTTCGATCGTAGAGACAGCTTTCCTAAACATGGCCTGAAAATAGTAGGATGAGCGAACAAGTGGAAATTAGGGACTCGCAAGCAACCTCGGCGGCGGCATCCTCGCTGATTTTCGCGAACGTATTCGACAAGATCTGTCCACAGATACATCAAAGGCAATATACATTGCTGTCGATGATGTACTTACAGAAACAAGGACTGCAAGAGTGTATGAGATACCTCAAAACATTGCAATAGAATGACTGCGTACCCGTTAGCAATAGTGTGTTACTCAGGCATGCATATGTGATCAAGAGGACAGGACCAAAGAAAGGATCGAATTGGCCTGCGCAAATAAATTACCTCCAAGGATATGCATGCGAAAGACTGACCTGCTCTGTCAAAACCACTTGCATCGAGGCCAAACCAGAGATCAAGCATCCACCACGCAATAGTGCTAAGCGACGGGATATTGAACGCGGGTAGAACATTAACGAGAGAAATACCTTAAGGAGTATCTATAGGACCTGCGTCAATCACTATGAAACAGAACATAACCATGGAACTTACCCAGCGCCCTTACGACTCAGGCTGGCCACAGGTTAAGCTGATTCGGACAAGGAGCCAGAATACTCACGTCCACAACGCATAAAGGAAGCCACAGAAGCAGAATGCCGCGATCAGCATAAGTGCAACAAACTGCATTATCATGGCGCGGAGAGATAGGACCATGAGGTTGTTTTTTAGCGTGACGAATGCGAGCCTGGGAGCGCTGAGGGACTAGCAAGTCATCAAGGATAGGATCTCACCTCGGGAATAGTAAGCAAGCGATGACCGCGAGAAAGTCTATGCCTATATCTCGAGCCCATCGTTCTGTAGTGCATGTTAGCACAGTACAAAAAAGCAGGGAAAGATCATTACGATGGTAGACGATGCCGTATACCCTGAATATGGCATAAATTATGTATGCAGTCACTATCACGAAGAAAAATGAGATAGGGGTTTGATAGTAGCGAGAGACATCAGACCAAAGGCCATATCGAAACCATTCTAAAGCATGGTGCTTAAAACTTTCATGACCTCCAAGCTAGTGTCATAAAACTTACCCAGGTACCCTTGAAGTAGACTGTGCCAGGTGAGTGAAGTGAGAAGTAGGAGCTCTGAAAACCTACCCATGATGCCGTGTTCCTGCATGGCTGCGAGTCTCTCGAGGGTGAATCCGAGAGCATAGACCATGAATATCGTTTCGGCAGCGTTTATCCTGTGGCGTTCGTTCAACTCGATAGCTACGACGAACAAGATAAAGAGGATCAAGAAGCTTTAAAAGCATCAGTGGCGTGGAACAGGGGGATAAACAGGATGTACTTTATATACTCCAAGACGGAACGGATAGCGGGAACCTTAAGACTAGTGGACATTGAGAGTGAGCGGGGGGGAGCAGGAAAGACGTACCGGTAGTGATCAAGAAGAGGCGCCTTGTGAGGATCGTAAAAGTGAACGGGAGTGCGTTTATAACGCTGAAGAGCGGTGTGTCAAGGGAATGATGGACTGCAGAAGATGGCTTACGTCTGAAAGGATGGCATGGCTGCTCTCGGGCTGATAGACACATTTTCCACTGGTAGTCCGGTCAAGAGGGAGTAAGAGAGGCAGAAAGGGAAGCGCATACATCCAAATTGCGTGTATGACTCTCTGACACGGAGAGGTTTTTATGAATCGGCGAGACTTTGAGATGATGGCCAATTCGATCGCGTTTCCAACGTGGTCCTCGAGGTCGTCGTCGCGCAGCTGTCTGGCTTGTTCGACGACATATGGTTCTGCGCCGGACCAGACGGGCCAAGAAGTGGTGAGGGTGCGTACGAGATCGAGGATGTTGTTGCCGTTGTCACGGAGGATGCGAATGGCGAGGAGTTCGCAAAGGGTTGCGCGGGTTGCAGAGATGGGGCCATTTGTGATGTTGTGCTGTCCGCGTAAGAAGTATATCCTGTTTATGAGAAATGCGAAGACGACGGATTTGTTTCCTGCGCGCTGAATGGCGTTGTACTTGTCCTCAAGCGGGCGGACAAGTTTGTACGTCAGGTCGGGGGCGATGAGCTGCAGGTGAATGAAACGACGTGGGAAAGGCAGAAACGCGCAACGCACCGCCTCGAACGTCAGTGGCGTGTCTGCATATAGAGGTGGGTCAACAAGAAGCGCAGAAAGAAGACAAACGGACCGATATAGCGCTATGGATTACCTCGGTGGGTTAGTCGGTCACGATCGGTCGACACTAGTACGCACGACAATGTCCTGCAGCGTGTTGAGCGCGATCGGTTCCACTGGCAAGTGAGACTTACTGTTCTGATTGCATGGATGATTGGCCAAACTGGCACACTGCCCAGGAGTGGCTGTTGTTCCATGAAGAGCGAGGTGGCTTGTCACGTTCCCACGTTTGTGCAGAGAGCAGATCTCGACATGTCGATCTCTTCGTTCAGGATGCGGCCAAATTCACATCTGATACACCTCGCTACTCGTTGTCGACCCGTTACGAGCGCTTTGGAGACACCTGGACCTTTCACTCTCACTTTTCTGCTCCGGCTCGGGCAATCTTTTCAAGAAATTCTGGCCTTTCCCGGTCTATCTTGTTTTCCTCTCGCGTGCGGGTTCATCCAGATCTATCAAATAAAGCATCTCAAGTTTGGATACGGCGTGTTCGCCTTTTCTGACATGACTCCGTACAGTCGCTGTTGATCTTCTTCCAAGATTAGCGTGGGGGGCTAATTCTTCGCGATCGTTACCATCAACTTCTCCGGGCTGCACACAGAACTTGCGATGCTATCAGGCCTGAACTTGCTGTCGAGTGACTTGCTGCATCGTGTGCAGTCAGCCTCAGAGTCAGAACTTTGCACGTCTGTGCGGTTTGCTTGTATTTCGCCAATCTATAATACGACCCAAGTGGGTCCCCAAACGCTGTGATTCCCCCACCTCAGCGGCGTGCAGGGATTCAGGTTCGATAGAGGAGGTGTAATAGGAGCTAAACGTACTACTACTACTATTGTCCCACGGGTTTCAGCTCCGACAGCGCGCGTCCGTCCGAGTCGCGTCGTGGGGGCACCACTTGAGGTCGTCTTCATGCACTCCGTCCAGCCACCCCCCGTCAAAATATATAATGCCGTGTACTCGTCCGTGCAGGTCCGTCTCCGTCTTTCTCTTCTCTCAAGTCGTTTCATGCGGATGAGCAGGTCTACGAGTGTATGGTCCGTGGGATCGCCGTCATGCGCAGACGCGCTGACTCGTATGTCAACGCAACCCAAATCCTCAAGGTCGCCGGCATAGAAAAGGGAAGACGTACAAAGATACTTGAGAAAGAAATCCTCCCCGGAAAACACGAAATCGTGCAGGGCGGATACGGTAAATACCAAGGCACTTGGTAAGCACTTCACGCGCCTGCCTTTGTGCGATCTCATCCGCTTGCCAGGATTCCACTCGATCGCGGTCGTGACATTGCCGCCCAGTATGGCGTCGCGCCCCTCCTCACCCCTCTCTTCGATTTTACACCCTCCTCCACGTCCCTTACCTCCCTTCCCGCAGCGAATACTGCCCCGCCCCCACGCCCAATCTCGGCCGCGTCCTTCTCCGCACCAGCATACTCCCAGTCCGTCCTCCCTTCCACCTCCATGATGCCAGGTTCGGCTCTTCGTCTCCTCAACCAGGGTCGCGCCCAAGGTCTCTTCACTCCCTCCACTTCCGCCCTCGCGCCGTCCAGGTCTGCCATCTTCCCCTCATCCGCGTATCAAACCATCAACCCACCTGGCGCGCCTTCTTCGACACCACCGCCTATCCAACAACCCCTCAAGAGAGCCAGATCAGATTCCGAAGTCGTCTCCGCCATCCAGTCCCTCTCACATCCCCACCACACACCCCAATCCCTTCTCGACGCGCCCGCCGACATTCGCCCATCTCCCGTCCAAGAAGACGGTCCTTCTCAAACCAAGCGGCGTCGTACAGAACCTACTCCACAACCTGACCCTCAATCATCTGCCCCTTCCTCTCAATCTCAACACGCACCCACCGTCAATGACGCGCCCTCGCCTTATCTGGCCCGTTCTCCTCTCCCCCCTTCGATAAACGGCAACTCGATAAATGGTATGGACACCGACACTCTTCCTCTCCGCTTCTCCACAAAACCACCCCTTGTCCGCGACCCTTCTATTTTTAGGGATGCACGCCGTGCACAGCTCGTCGCTGCCATCTGCCGACAAGACGACCCAACTTCTGTTTTCGATTTGCTTCGCGAATTCACCTCGGACCCTTCCCTTCCCCTTGATGTTGACGCGATCCTTGATGACAAGGGCCATACGGCCCTTCACCTCGCCGCATCCCTCGGCCGCCAGAACATTGTAGAGCAACTCATTACTGCCGGCGCGGACGTGCACCGTGGTAACTTTGCTGGAGAAACTCCCCTCATGCGTGCCTCGATCGACACGCACAATTCTGACCAACAGTCGTTCAACGTCATCGTCCAGGCACTACACCAGTCTATACGCACCCTCGACACATCCAGAAAATCAGTCCTGCATCACATCATGTATCTTGCTGGCATACAAGGCCGTGCAGTCTGTGCCCGATATTACCTCGATCAAATATTCATGTGGATAGCACAGAACCAAGGTGGTGACTTTAGATCCATTGTCGATCTTCAGGACGAACATGGCGATACCGCCCTGAATATCGCCGCGCGCGTCGGAAATCGAAGCTTGGTGAGAACGTTGTTGGATGTCGGCGCCAATCGTATATTGCCGAATAAACTTGGTCTTCGCCCCGGAGACTTTGGAGTAGAGGTCGAGGTAGGAGCCGCGGCACACAGTGTACACATTGGCACTCAACTTGTTTTGTCTCTAGGAATTGAATGGTGGTCTCCGCGCGGAGGACCTACTGGCGTCATTGCGGACAGGCCCTTCGGCTCCGGTGCAGAAGAGCCAAGATATCATTGCGGGTACCGTCTCTTCCTTTGCCACGGTGATGTTTGGTGCTTAGCTATTGGTAGACATGACGACGATGATCCAAAATCTAAGTGCCGAGTTTTCTACGGAGCTCAGAACAAAGCAAGATTCGCTGGATGTGACACAGGCTCACCTCCGCGCCGCGACCCGAGAACTCGCGGAGCAGCGAAGACAGATACAACTGTGGCAGAGCCGATGTGCGGAACTCGATCAAGTGCATCAGCGGATACGAAATCTCGAAAAGGCGATTGCAGATGAGGACAATTTCGACTGGACAGGGAGGACAGACCTGTCTGGTAGAGATGGGCGGGAAACGGCTGGACCAGCATTCCAATGGCGGGGCCCAAGCTCCACCTTGACGGGAGTCGCTGGTTCGATGGACATTCCTTTTAGTGTCGAGACGGAACCACCATTGCCAACGACTGACAATTTCGCTAGCCTCGTACGATTGCGTCGAATGAACATGTGGCAGTTGAGAATGGAGGAGTTGATGGAGGCGAGACTAAAGTCTTTGCAGGGAGCGAGCGCAGAAAAGGAATACCAGTGCAAGAAGATCGTCTCGCTCTGTACTGGGATCTCCGTCGACAAGGTGGAGGACGTGAGTCGTTCGGTATTGGTGAACCTTGAGCTTGTACATTGCGTTTACGCTTGCATTGCTTGTTCAGATGCTGGAAAACCTGGTGATTGCGATGGAGAGCGAAGCACAGGTGGTCGACATTGTTCGGGTGTCTGGGTTTATGCAGAAGGTACGCAGTATAAACTCTATATGCTCCGTCTCCCCTGAATCCGCTGACTCGATCACCCGCCTGGTGTAGGTCAGGGACGGCGTAATCTAATTTTTTTTCTATATATTTTTCGTTTGTGCCCTCATGGCACGGTCCAGGCTTTTTTTATCTCGCTCTGTACTACCCATGGCCAGGCCGATTTTATTAATCACTGTTGGCAATTGGTCACACAAACTACACTGCGACGTCCTCTGGTGCAAACAACTGAAAGTTACGATTATAGGTCCCAGAGGCGAGCAGCCGACCGTCCGTAGTGAGGTCGACTGACATGACCTTTCCGGAATCTGTCGTAAGCGTGCGGAGCAACTGCCAGTCATCTGCGCTCCATAGCTTGACAAAACCGTCGTACCCTGCGCTTGCAAAGTAAAGTCCCGTTCGATATCCCCATTCCTCCGCCGCGTCGTCACCGTCCCCATTTTGGTCCCCATCCGCTTTCCCGTCGTCTGTGTCGACGCCGTTCATGACGACATCCCCGTTGATGAGAGCGCTCGGTGGGGACGCGTCAGCCCGGAAAAATCGCACGTCGGCGACGTTGGAGACATGGGCAGGGATGGTGTACAGCGCTTTTAGAGAGCGCATGTCCCAAATGCGGATGGTGTCGTCGCCTGCGCCGGTCGCGATTTGATAACTTGGGACCCACAACTTACGTCAGGGATCGTCGGAGAATTTTCGTGGTGAAGAAGCGGCGACGTACCCGTTGGGAGAAAAGGCAATGCTGAATATGGCTTGAACATGGCCATCCAGGACCATCGCCGTGCGACCCGTGCGGAGATCCCACACGCGCCCAATGGCATCTAGACCGCTAGGAACAGGTTAAGGTTTAGCAAAAAAATACCGACGGGGAAAAAACAGACCCCGATGCGATGAGCGCGCCATCGTCTTGGAACTCGACCGAGTAAACTTCTTTAGAATGACCCTCTTGGAGGAGTAATTCTTTTTCGGTCGCCACATCCCACAGTCGCCAGGATGTATCAAAGGAGGCCGATGCGACATAGTCACCCGAGGGGTGGAACGCAACGCGACAGATCCGGTCTGCGTGTCCTTTCATGGTGGCAAGTGGGGCATCGCTGGTTGTGCGCTTAGTAGTGTAATTTAACCAGGTATCAGACAGTGCGTACCTATCCAGAGACCAGAGGTTGACGCTCATGTCCCCTGCCCCAGAAACGAGGTTGACCAATCCCTCACCCTGTGTGAGCGTGGCTTGTGGATGCCAGGCAACACCTCCCACACGATCCGCATGACCTGTAGGCAATACCGCGTTACTACGTGTGACGCAGGGCGCAAACCTGTTCATTTACTCACCACGCAATGTTCGTATGGGCGTGCATGCAGGGACGTTCCATATTTTGATGGCACCTGACCAACTGCCAGTGGCAAGGATCTTGCTATTGGGGGCAAAGCGGACTTGTGATATCGGCCGGTCGTCGCCAATTTGGGAACCGAGGTTACTGAATCGCTGCCGATGAGATCAGTATGCGCATGCGATCATCGAATACTCATTACCTTGACTTCACCAAATATTTTCTTGCGAAGGTCGATGATGCGTGTAAGAGGCAGCTTGGCGTGTAAGCGCTGTTGGGCGACTCGCTTTTGAGCTCTGCGAGGATGAAGCGGGTAAAACATTGTAAGCACCTTACTGATATCGCCTATTGGTAGGTAAAATCCAACCTGGGCAGAGAATACTCGGCTAAGCGTCTCCTAGCTTGGAGCAGCTCGAGCGAGCCCTCGGTGTAGAACTCTTCCTATGGACGATTTGAAAACAGAATGGTGTGGAATGCACCAGGAACGCACCTCTTCTTCACTTTCGGACGATTCTTCTTCCTCCATTCGGAGCTCCTCCCCTCGAGCAGCATTGATTTGAGACAAGACGTATATCAGACGATCTCGTCGGTCAGCTGCCTGTTCGATGGGTGAATGGGGTCACGCAAGAAAAGGAACGATGTACGCACGCGTTCACCAAAGAGCGTGATGGGTTCGCCGATCTCACGCAGTCTTGCCTTGACACGATTATCGTCTGTCGGCACGGCCATGCTGCGAGCCTTCTTTTTTCGCTCTAGCTCGTCCAAGATGACCTTGTTCTCCATCCTGGCCCTGTCAGAGCCCAGATAGTTGCCATCGTCCGCCAACGTGTCGTATGTAAGGTCTGACATGGTATTGTAATGACGAGCGTTTGTTTGGCAACAGCTCCGAATCCAAACAACGTCGTGTGACACGTGACGATCAAGGTTCTTCTCGATCACTAGTTTGCAATGCAGTCGGGCTGGTTTGTAATCAGATTAATAGTCGAAGTGAACCAAATCTCAATAAGAAGGGTCTTTACGTTGGTTTACATTTCATTCAAAATTTTGGCGGTGACTTCCGCGTCTTCTTCTTCCTTTCCCTTTCTGTTCCAGTCTTCCACGACTTCCTTCCAGCTCCAACGTCATGAGTCAACGTCCGTCCACGGAATCTTTTGGCAGTGCAGGCGCTCTCAACCCACCCGCATCTGGCGCAGATCGCACGCCTTCTCCCGTACCAAGTACGGCAAGCAAGGCGCGTGGCGAGGACTACGTTTACTTCGAACGAAGCACCGACGGATTCTCCTCCGATGCTGTGTCCCGCGCGACAGCTGCCAAACTCAAGCTCGAGTCCTACTACAAGCTCGCCGTCGACGTCGCCATCGAGCGGAACGGTCGGTACGTCTGATGTAATCGTCTAGATGGCTTTTGCCGTCTTACCACCTGTCACATAGTCGAATCGAGTTGGAGCAAAGGATCAACCAGGTTGGGGTCCCGAACGAAGCCAAGGAACGCGAGATACGCAAGTATCGTAAGCTCGAGTCGCAACATCTCAGGCTTCGGAGAACCAAGATACGCTTGTCGGACTTCCGAACGGTCAAAGTTATTGGGAAGGGTGCATTCGGAGAGGTGAGAAGAAGTCGCATACCTTCCCCTGTAGATCATGACTTTCCCTGGTACAGGTTCGCCTTGTCCAGAAAGTGGACACTGCCAAGGTGTATGCGATGAAAACGTTACAAAAAGCGGAAATGTTGAAACGCGACCAGGTCAGCCCGATGGATTCTCTGCCTAGTCGATGACCTCACTTCGAATTAAGCTTGCTCACGTCCGTGCGGAGCGTGACCTGTTGGCCGAGTCAACATCACCATGGGTGGTCCAGCTGTTCTATTCTTTCCAGGACCCGCTATACCTTTATCTCATCATGGAGTTCCTTCCCGGAGGTGACCTCATGACGATGCTCATGAAGTACGACGTATTCTCAGAAGACGTCACACGATTCTACATGGCAGAGTGTATCCTTGCTATAGAAGCGGTGCACGACCTGGGATACATCCATCGGTCTGTCTCCTTCCCAGAACTATAACTATCAATGTAATGTCTGATTACCCGATAGTGACATAAAACCCGACAACATTCTGATTGACAAGAATGGCCATCTCAAGCTTTCTGACTTTGGTCTCTCTACTGGTCTTCACAAGACGACGGACGGAGATTACTATAAGCGCCTCATAGAGCAAGAAAAACATCGGGATCCTGCGCGGAACAGTGTGCAGGTCAATGCGATTCACCTCACGATGAGTCGAGAACAAATAGCCACATGGAAAGCCAACCGCCGGAAACTTGTGAGTTTAACTCGGTTGACGATATGCATTTTACTCACAAGTCCATCCTCCAGGCGTATTCGACTGTTGGTGGGTAGACTTGGGAACCTCACCCGCATACTTGGCTGAATCCCCATCAGGCACGCCTGACTACATCGCACCCGAGGTGTTCATGTTAAAAGGGTATGGTAAAGAGTGTGATTGGTGGTCTTTGGGCGCAATTATGTTCGAGTGTCTTGTTGGCTATGCGCCGTTCTGTTCAGAGAACCCAAGTGATACGTACAAGAAGATCATCGAGTGGCCCAATTACTTGTACTTCCCAGACGAAGTACATCTCAGCAAGGAAGCCGAGCATTTAGTCCGGGGGTAAGTCCTTCGTGAGCGTATTCCTGTGCAAAACTGAATTCCTCGATAAGCATGATGAATTGGGCAAAACATCGACTTGGAGTGAACGAGATCAAGAACCATCCATTCTTTTATGGCTGCGACTGGGAGAACCTACGCTATATTGCGCCTCCCTTTGTTCCGGCATTGTCTTCGATCACGGACACGACTTACTTCCCTACGGACGAGCTCGGGAACTTACCTGACCAGCTCGAGGTGGTCGAGCAGGTTGGTTCAGATAAAGATCTTGCATTCCTTGGGTCAGCCGCATTCAAATCAAGATATTCATCGTCCTCTGATTTTTTTCTTTGCACAGGTTCACGTTCAAGCGTTTTACCTGAGACACATCAGTGTTGGATACTGGTTTCTGCTGCGTCATTCCGGAATCTGTCTTGTCAATACCTGGCTCGTTAGCATAGACACCGTCCCTTGTAATCGTGGTGCAACACGTGCCCGACTTGAATTGCCACGTGACCTTGGGGGAGAGTAGACCACGTTAAATTATCAGAGGTGTTGTCGGAGGGTGCAGCCATGACGTTTTCCACCCTTCCCCGACAGGTCGATGCGTCCTCGCAGATTCTGTCAAAGCTTGATTCTGTGACATTCGGCTCGCTCGACTCCACCGTCGCATCCTCATGGCGCACAGAACTCGAGGAGTCCATACGTCTGACAAAGGTGTGCCGTACCCTTCTTCAAGTCAATGACAACTTGACCGGGACGAGCAGAAACGCATTCACGACCGTATACATGCAAATCTCCCTGCGTTTGAAGCCCAGTTGGCCTCGGCAAAGTCGGCTCAGGAACGGTTGCAAAGTCTTGCGAATGACGTGGATTCGCTCCGCCGCGCAGTCTCGGACCCAGAAGTACGGATTTGCCTTTGTTATTCGCAGGACTGGCGCTCACTCATGTTGAACCATCTAGACTGGGCTCACTCCGACACTCCTGTCAGCGCTCAGGAAACACCAAGGTCTAGCGCAGGCATCCCTAAACGCCGACGTGCTGCATGCGTCTCTGTCACACCTCTCGGAATGCAAGACTCAGCTCGAAACGGTACAACGCTTGGTGGAATTGGGCGATCTCCCAGCTGCGGTGCCCGCACGCGCTAAATTGGCCCAATTGCTTGCCACAACGCCTAGGCCCCTAGCGGAGGCGGCTGTCACGTCGGACATACAGGTACGTAGCCTCGTAGCTATGCATGTTCATGTATTCAAATCCACGCCGCAGTTCAGGTTGCGTGTGCTCACGAATCGGCTGGAAGAGCTATTGAACAATGCGTACGCACAAGGCGTGGTGGTTTCTTCGACCGACGTCCTCATTCGGCCCTTTGTTCTTGGTTGGTCTCAGGGCTTTGTTCAATCGACCGTTGACTCTGATGTTCGTTTTTCCCGTCTAGTTTCGAATTCGACAAATCATATCCCATTGTCTGCCGTTCTGTCCTCGCTTTCCCCATCCTCCCTGTCCTCACACATGGCCAGTTTGCGGCGTGACATCATCGCACATTGGATTGATCACACTCTCGATCATTCCGTCTCTTTATCATTTTCACAGGAATCAGATCAGTTTGGTTCATTCGTTCACAGATTGCAACGCCACCCTGCATCTACCAACAGTGGTTCAACTCCTCTCGACAATTTATCACTTATCCTGGAATTTGTGCATGACAAACTATTTCCCTGCCTACCCGAGCCGCAACGCGAGACCTTTCCGAAAACTCTTGCCAAACCATTGACGATGTCTATCATGTCTCGCCTACTCATTCCTTCCTTACCTTCAAAGTTGGATGCCCTCCCTACATTCCTAGAGCTGACAAGAACCTCTGTGGAGTTTGAGACGAAGTACATCGCTGGGATGCTCAAAGGAGGCACTGTTGAGAGGGAAATTAAGAGCTGGGTCAACAACGTATGCGCACATTACGAGAGGGGACGACGGCAACGCATTCTTGACGACGTTCGGGAGACCATTCTGGCAAGCGTGTCGCGCTCCAAAGACACATTCTCTGCCGAACTTGTCACGGTCATCAGCGTTGCTCAGGCCACTGTGGAGCGTGCACCACCTGTTGCCCCTGTCGCGACAGACGACTGGAATCTAAGCGATGACCACGTTTCCATGACGTATTCGTCAGGCTCGACTATCGATGCTGAGGATGCTTGGGGCTTCGACGACGACGTGGGGGAACCAATCGTCTCGAATCCAAAACCTATGGAAGAGCCTGAGCCAGATCCGAACGAAGCTTGGGGATGGAATGACGAAATAGCTGAAGAACTTCCCATTCAGGATTCAGCTGAAATTACTCCAGAGGAGCCCGCCGAACAAGACGAAGTTTGGGATGATGATCCGTGGGGTGACGCAAACGAGATACCAGACGGCCCACCTGTAGCGCCTTCAATCATTTCACCTGCTCAGCAAGCTGCAGCATCAGCTCCGAGCAGCCGACGACAACCGCTTTCCAATGGACATCCGCCAACAAATGGCCACGTAGCTAATGACCATCGCCCACCTTCCAAGCCTTTACAAAACACCAACACCATCAACAGGGAATCGTATCTGGTATCGGTTCTTATTCGGTGTATCGTCCAAGCCGTCGAGGATGCTCTCTATGAGGGCAAAGCACTTGCATCCTCGGGGATATTCTCCAAGCACACCCCCTCCACTTTGAACCCTGGCACGTTGATCATGCAATCTGGTGCTCTGATCTTGGACCTGTACCGGGCCTTGCATCCCGTCGTTGCTGCATCGAGATTATCGCAGCCGGCCGGCCGCATGCAATTTTCCAACGATTGTCATTACCTTTCTGAGGATATCGCTCGCGTGTTGAAACATGAACAAGGTCTATCTGGCGCCCAAGAAAAGTTAGAGGAATGCAAAGACGACTTCAAAACTTTGTCGGATAGTTGGTTCTATCAAGGCATTGTAGGTGGTCATCATTGTCGCTAAAATGTGTGTTCATATCGACTCTGTTTAATGTCAGGACGAACAAATGGCGGCCCTCGAGGACGTTTTAGCGGATGCAGATGGCTTCGCGGACACATCGAACCAAGAACAATACGACGAGTGCGAGATGGTAATTACCCGCATTCTGCGGGACGTGCGAAACACCGCACACGCCTGGAAGGTGAGCACACTTTTTGGGAAAGCAAATTCACTCACTCAATTGTCCACAAAGTCGATTCTTCCGAAAAGCAAGTACTACACCGCGGTGGGACTGGTGGTCGACGGCGTCTTGTCACGAATCCTCGATAGTATCCTGGCGATATCGGATATAACCGAGGTGGAGTCGCACAAGCTGAGCGAGCTCTGTCGGATCTTGACGGCGCTCGAGGGGTTGTTTGTGGAAAACACGAGCGAAGTGAGTGAACTCTCGATAATGCATCCATGTCGCCTGCCAACCCGTTTAATGTATCCAGTCCTCCTTTGTCGTTTCGTATGTTCCGTCGTGGTTGAAGTTTTCCTACCTATCAGAGCTTCTGGTATGCCATGGTCTTCTTTTCTAGATCGCATCTCGGATTGACTTGTTTCCTCAGGAAGCATCCATGGCAGACCTGACATATCTCTTTGAGGAAGGTACATTGGTCGACTTTGAGATCGACGAGCTCGTCAAGCTCGTCAAGGCACTCTTTGCAGACACACCGTTGCGGACAAAGACGATAGATAAGATCATGAACGGACATCCCGTTCGGTAGCGGTTTTGCTTTCCTTATGCTGCATCTTCCTTCGACATTAATACCCTACACATGCTCCTGCACCCCGGCAGTACCTTCTTTTATGCATATATAGGAGCAAGGATTTTTGCACCTGCACTTCGTTCTTTAACGCTGGACATTTTAAGTTTCAACTGAAGTCCCTACTGTATGAATCCCACGTCTTTTGGATCAGTCTTTCGAGAAGAGGTAAACATTTACTCCTCAACGGCCGCCAGGAATATGAGCTAGACAAATGCCACATGGCCTTCCGTGCCCTTTAAAAACGCATACATGGAGGTCGCATCATCGTCGGTTCAATCGCCTGTGCGATGGATGCCGAACTCAGACCGGCCCATGGACCTAGGGCATTCTTTGACGGTGCGTACGCGGTAATAAATATGATCACGCACCACATTCTTAAGTGGACGCGGCCGCCCGATGATCAGAGCATGCCAGTTACCGCAATCTCGGACACGCGTCACGTACAAAACATCCCAAAAGACGACCAACGCGAGCTGTGCGACGAGGCATGATCCAGCTCATGGGTGGGACGTAACACAGGATCGCTCTGCGAAACAGTCATCCATCCATTCAACGAGCCTGGCCAGGGATAAGAGTCGAAAGGTCCTGTCGAGGAGGCGGAGTCATGTGCCGATGCTGGAAGCGGATGGACCGAGCCCCCCGTAGGTGATTGGCGTCGACAGGGAGAGGGGGGGGAGAGACCCTGCAATATCGAGGTAACCTAGGACCGCGCAGCATGCAACAGGTAACTGACGCATGGTACGAGGAGGTCCCAAAGGGGTATCGGTAGCTTGGTATAGGCCACAGATTGTCCAGGATCTGGCTCGACGGCGTTGCTCGTTTTTAGGCACCGCCCATTTTTCCTCTTCGTGGACAATATCTGTTGTCAGTAAGCAATCACAGGTAGGGTCAACCAACCTCTTCCAACAAGGAAAACAGAATTATTGTTGTCACCGCCACGGCCGGTGCGGCCACACCGCACGGAACGAGAGAAGGCCTTCTCGCCAGAAAAAAACAAGTCTGGAAAGTAGAGTTTCCCCCCATAAATGGCCTCGGACGCGTGCATCAGAGACGGCGAGCATACACGAAATTGACAACTAACCCAATGTCACGATGTGGATCCTGCACGCCATCAAATCGGCATGGGAGCAAACGCAAACGTAATATGTATTCGCACCCGCCAGGTTGCCAAGCATGCTATTCACGGCACTCACATTTCCATTCGGTAAACCATATCTTCTGCATCAACTGACAGAACCTAGTTCATTCTTAGCAGGTTTGACTCAAACGACGACCTGCCTGCCAGTTGACAAAACGTTGTGGAGAGACCGAAACAGGTCATTGAAGCGCATAATCCAGAATGCCCGCTCGATATCGCTGGTTTTCGGCTGAATTGGTTAGACAAACGACTCCACTACATCACTGCCAACGACTTGGAGACAATGAAGACTGGTTTGTTCAAACGATGTCATGTTGTGGAGTACGAAATTCGAATGAAATTGTGCACCTTACCGTAATGTCAAGCTCGCCGAACAAGAGATATATGGACATGCCAATGGAAGATATCAGTTCAGAAAACTGTATAAGCTACAGTTATTATAGCAAGTTGAGCTTTAGGCAGGGGGTTCGGCAAGGGCGGGGCCGGGTAAACTCGTCTCGGAAGACGGGAGCCGCGCTGCTGAACCCTTCTGCCGCGATGGCCATTGCTAAGAAGAAGTTGTGGAGTCTCCATTCGTGCTGTAACCTCTGAAGAGCTGGGTAGAAACACCCGATAAGCAATGTCCTACGTTCGGCCGGGGATAGTGACAGTAGGCCAAGTATGCGGGATAGGTTCCGTTGCCGGACGAACCCGTCGTTCGCCAAATTCCAATTGCCTGGGTTGTGGAGAGTAAGTTATACAATTTCGTTTTCACCCATTAGGAAGGCCGCAGCCCGCTTGAAGCCTCCTGGCTACAAGTAAAAGGAAAGCACGTAGTACGACAAAAACCTCACCTGCACATACCGCGCCGACCACCCGCCAGGTTATGACGGCTAGTAAGTGGGCTCGCTCAGGCGCAAGACAACTATTGGATAGCCATTCATTTCAGTTACGGTGCAGATGTCACACAACAGAGATACCCGAAATGTGGAATGCATTTGAGGTCACTGAGATTATCGGGGGACCCGCCCGGGAAAAGTTTGAAGCCTGACAGTCGCGATTCCGGTCAAGTTCCAGGATATTCCCGGTAGATCGGCATCTAGTAACGCTAGAAGCAGAATCTCACCTCATGAACTACTTGGGCGTTGCGTTTCATGGCGAACAACATTCTGAGAAACATTTTTCCCGAATCGATCTAACTTAGTTGGTGACAAATTGCGCATGCAATTTACGATGGGATAAATATATTAGCTGTAATCATTTGCCTAAACCTTCTATGGTTCATGTATACGATTGTGGTAAAGACGAATTGGTAAATCTAAAGGCTTCTCATATCCCACCGACAACTCCCGACAATCATCAATAGGCAACGTACGCCACGCACAACAGCGGGAAGCCTGCGTATAGACCGATCCAGAACACGATGTTGCCCATCAGTTTATTCTGCTTCAGCACTGGCGCGCGCGACATGATGATCAGTGGAATCTGAACGAGTTGCATGAAGAACAAGTAGAGTCTACAATTTCGGTAGTTTGAACTTCAGTATTCTACACCGCTGAACTACTCACCTAAGCTTCCGTGTAACAACGACCATCACTAGCTCGTGGGCCGCGGCGCTTAGTAAAAATGTGACAAACATCGCGCCTGTACGAGACAGAGACGGATATGCAGCAAGCGAGGACGCGTATACGTGCCGAAGAAGAAACTGGTGGACAGGCCTGTTCCATTTCCGAGAGAATTCGTCCCACGAGGTCGAGTTCCACTGTAGATGGGTAGTAAACGTCAGTTCGGGTATGTTCTCGGCAGCGTCGTGAGTGAGATCCGTACCCAGTCTTCGTAGAATTGTCGATCCGCGAAACTGTTCAATCATTGGTTGAGCTCACACGTCCAAAGCGTTCAGCTTGGAAAGCGCTCACTATGATAATTCGGCGAATGCATTACATATACACTCTTTGTCACGCGGACCACAGTATCAATAATCCATTTGGAGGATTGCAACAAGAACTTACCGAATATAATGTAGAAGAGCAATAGATAAGAAATCATGAACGGCAGGGCTAAGTCTAACAACGAGCGAAAGAACGACTGATCTGGGGAAGGAGTGAGTGGTATGATAAAGCTCTCCGTTACAGAGTATAGGAGGGCAAAGGATCCCATAAATGCGACGGTCTTCTCAAAGACATATTCGGGTCGGATCCTGCGGATACAATTAGCCCAGACACTCAAGGATGAAAACGAGTGTACCGGTCGGTGCGAGGATACTCCAACTCGTAGACGAGGGTTGGGATCAGCATGTAAGTGCGGAAGTTTTTCCAAGTTAGGTTGTGTGGGTATCTCACCCGTTCGGTACCCGTAGACACAAGTTCAGCATCAAGTTCGAGTAGCTCGTGAGCTGCACAGGCGATAGCCTGAGATGGATGATGACAAAGGGCCGATATCGTGGTTGATGATGTCAAGGAAAGCGGGTCAACGGCAGATGCATCGGGAGCTGGAGGACTACCAGAGTCAGGAGTGGTGTCATCGAAAACGGGTGCACCAAGCTCCACCATCGTGCGATTTGAGGCAGTTACCAGCCTCCGTCTCAGAGCATCCACCGGCTGAGAGTCGGGAAGTGAGCTGATCATCACAGCCTCTGTGCCTTGTGCGTCGATCTGCAAATCTGGCTCACTGTCAGAGTGAGTTTCGCGTGAATTTGACTGGAGATGGGCCTTGGCATCAATAAATGCTTTATCCCAACCTCCGATTGATGGGTCTTCAACGAGATCGCGAAGGTGAGCGAGGACGCGTTGAGAGCGCTGGGAAATTTCGTGGAGCTCGCTGTTGACTGTGATATAGGAATGTGTTTTCATGATCATCACGAGAGAATGCAAGGTCAGGAAACCAGATTGGACCCATGGCCATTGTCTGCGCGCGTGCCGTTCAGCGGACTTGCAAGAGGGAGGAACCTGAATATATGCTCACCGATGATATGTCCACGTGATGACGGCAACCAAAACGAGAGTCTGAAACATGTGTTGGAGAACGACACCGAGCCAGTAGTACTTTATCCAGCCCTTGCTTATCGCCTTTGCAAATGGCACGCAGATAGCGGTGGCGAGGACGAGGATAGCGTCAGATAGCGCAAGAACAACTGCATCGCGAGAGAACATAGTAGCAAACGCAAACGATAGCGCATATCCATTTATTTCAAGAGAGGAGACGAAGGTCTGAACGGTGAAGAGGAAGAGAGACATCCAGAAGAGTGTGAAGAAGCCCTGGTGAACGTTGTTAGGCCAGGTCCGCGGCAGATACGACCCCGGCGCCTACTCTGAATTCGTTCGACCCCGACGACTCGTTTGTCATGTCAAAATGGGATTTGCGAGGTTTGAAAGCGACGAGGGCGCGCAGCTTCTTTGCCGACTTTGACCGAAAGGGCTTCGAGACATACAGTGTGCCTTCGGCAGAATAGCCTTCTGAAACTTTCGTATTCGCTGGCTTCATGACGACTGACGAAGGACCCGGCGGGTGGGTGATATAGGGAAGCATGGTCGAGGCTTCGACTTGAAGGGTGCGCGCGAGAAAGTTGTAATCACGATTACATTGACAATCTGAGATTACTAAAACGCATCGCTTGACCACAAATGGTCGCGTTATCAGACGACAGCGGCCATATCGCATGGATGCGCGAGGCCATGGCCATGGTGGGGTCCATTCACCGAAACACGCACATCTCTTTCTCAGATTTGGCAGGCGCAAGAGGCGCTCGCGTCGGGTGAGGTACCCGTTGGATGTGTCTTCGTCCGGGACGGAGCCATCATAGCCAGGGCACGTAACAGAACCAATCAGCTGCGGAACGTACGGGTTTACGCCTTCTGAGCCCGGACGTGAGTGACCTTTCTCACAGGCCTCGAGGCACGCCGAACTCGAAGCCATCGATTGCATCCTCAAGGATACGTCACTCACACCGCCGTCGTCAACCACACGCTATCCCCTCGCTAACACGACACTCTATGTAACCGTCGAGCCATGCATCATGTGCGCATCAGCTCTCCGTCAGCTGGGCATCCGTCAAGTATTCTACGGATGTGAGAACGACAAGTTTGGAGGGTGCGGAAGCGTGTTGGGAGTGAACGAGAGGTAAGGAGAGACAGAATAAATTTAGTGATGATGAGATTTGATCGTCGTAATTTCGCAGCCTCGAGCACCCCGTACACCCTTCATACACAGCTACTGGCGGGTATCTTCGAGAAGACGCAATTATGATTCTGCGACAGTTTTACGTCACGGAGAACTCCAACGGTTTGTTATCCCTCTCTTCTTATTCGTCCTGAAAACGTTAATACGGCGATTTCCGCAGCTCCTATCCCAAGACAGAAAGCAGCACGCGTCCTGAAAACTAACATTCTTTCCAAGTCTTCATCTTAAACAACTTAACATCAGATCAAGTCGATTGTTACCCGCAATGTCACTCCTGGGCACGATGTCACTCCCGGCTTGCTATCAATTCGCCCAACCGTCCATTTCCAGAGGCAAGTCTAACGTTGTAGGAAAAACGTGTTCTAGACATGTGGGTTCAACTCCAACTGTAGCGCCACAGACTTCTTTTGTGTATGCGTTCTGGTAGAGGAACGGGCAGGTGGATATTCTGATCAACTTCCATTCTGCCACTTCAATCCGAAGGACTGGGCGACAAAGCCCCATCTGTCCGCGGCATCTTGAATGCTGATGAAAATCATCAGCGATTTTGATCCCCCAATCAAAGAGGATTTCGGGGTGCGTACCGTTTCTCGGTGGCCTTCCCGGCCCCATGTCCTGCTTTCTTATCTATCCGAATGAGAAGAGGGTTTGGATTGTGAGGTAACATGTGCTGGAGAGTCGCAGCCAGCTTGAAAGAATGTAGCGGGACCACACGGTCGTCGTCTTCGATCGAACAAGACATCAGTCATAGTCGGGAATGTGCGACAATTGTACGTACGATCGGCAGTCATCAACAACAGCGGCGGATACGTTTTGTCCTTTGACACATTATGAAGCGGCGAGATAGGGTATATGAAATCAAAGTCGTGTGGGTCATGCGGGTCACCATAATCGGCGGTCCAAGCCTTGCCTGTGGTTTGTAAGATTAAATTTTTACGATCGAAGCAGATGTGTCATTTACCGATCGTGAAATCCGCAAACTCGGAAAATATTCGGCTGAGTCAGACGAAATTAACAAGGGAAGCGACATACCTTGAGTAGGTCCATTACACCTACTTCGGCGACTCCAGCTCCAAATGTACCCTGCGGGGCGATGTTGACGCAAGCAGCGACCAAGAGGCCTGTGTGGTGATGTCGGTCAGGTATCATCACAGAAATGGTTGCGGAGCTGCTTTCCTCCATTGGAACCGCCGTTGATCGCAACCTTCCCTGCAGCTGCAATTTTGTTCTTGACCAAGTACTCGCTACATCGCAAACATGAAAAATCAATGGAGCACACTCTTGGTTAACAGAGTGAAATCTTACGTGGCGGCAATGAAATCGTTAAAGACGTTGATCTGTGTGTGTGATTAATAGTATTTCTTGATGGTAGAACAACACTTGTTGACCTTGCGCTCCTTGATTCCTGCGTTGTGCCACTCTTCGCCAAACTCTCCTCCTCCTCGGATGTTCGGCAAGGCATAGACAGCGCCGTACAACCTCAAGAAAGTAAGAATCGCAGGGCTAAAGGATGGACTAAGGGAAATGCTAAACCCGCCGTATCCTTTCTCAGCTGCTAGTTAACATTCGCTCGCCATCAAGGTGCGATGCCAAGCTCACCGTACTGAATAGCCGGTGCAGAGCCGTCCGTTTTGGTGGACTTGTGCCTCACGATGAACATGGGAACCTTGGTCCCATCCTTGGATTCATACCACACCTGCTCCGCAGTGAATTCATCAGGCCGAAGACCTTTTACGTGCGTGGTGCGATATATGCTCCACGCGGATTCTAGGGACGATGTGGTTTTGAATTTGTTCACATCGAGGCGTCCAATAATACCAGGGTTGGTGAAACCTGTCATGGAAACAAAGACGTCTGAATGAGCACGACGACCAAATATCTCCGCAGCTCCCACGAAGGATGGTTCTATGCGTGCCAGTCTTTCGCCAGTCAAGGAATAGAGGTATATTTCATCGATGACCTGACATGTTAGGGGAGTATGAGGGGATGTAAGAACCGATACAGCAACAAACCAACTGACATTGCGCTTGTATATGACAGCAAATCTGTCTTCTCCAACTGCCTTTACGTTGCTCAGCGACGCGTCCTTCTCTTCGGGGATTAAGTCTATTTGAGTCCACTTGGGATCAGCGAGGTCAATCGTGACGACTTTGTGTTTTGGGGCATTGTTGTTGGTGTAAAGGTATAACTTCGTTCCGTCGTTGGCAATACTGCGGAAGAGGTCAGCAATCGTAGGAGGTAATCAAAGCCTACTTACACGTCATATTCGGCTTCAAACTCGTCTACTAGCTTCTCCCACTTGATATTTGGGCCGATTTCATTTTCTTGCAAGTCTGCCACCCAAAGTAAATTTTTCTAAAACGACCGGTCTGAGTAAATGACGCCACGCATGGGAGTAACGAAAAAAAAAAAATACACACCGGAGAAGTATCCCTGGAGACACTCAAAAACAAGTATCTCCCATCTAGTTCCGATATGGAAGTCGTCCACAACCACTCCCGGTGCTCGGCATCTTTCATTACCAAGACATCCTGCGCTGGCAAGGCGAAACATGCTTGTCAGTCAAGCCGTGAGTAATTAGAAACGAACTGACACTGCGGTGTGCCAACTCTATGGTAGTAAAGCATTGCGTCTTTATCTCCGATCGTTTCAATGCCTGCCTTGTCATCTGTGGCAAGTCCATGGGATTCGTGGCTTGGGAATCGCTGCCACAAATGAGGTCAGATCCGTCAGATTCGTCAAAGATGCATCTCGCCAAAACGACTACTGCTCCTAGTATGAATACCATATACCTGATAAAAGAACCCCTTGGAGTCATGGGTCCAGGAAATCGAGGAAAACTTCACAAAGCGGATTTCGTCAACAAGGCGGCCTTCGTGGTGGTCCACACGCTTGCCGTCAACTGCCGCAAGCGGTTTGCTAGTCTCACGAATATAAATTGTACAAAAGTCGCTACCCTGCAGTTTGGTGAACGGTTTGTCAGCGGTGACGTAGACTGGTAGACGAGAGAGCGGAGCTTACCGACTGGGAGATACCGTAGGCATAATAGTTGCCGTCGCGTGAGAAGGCTGTGATTGCAAGGGCTGCGGTGCCATCGTCCGATAGCAAGTTGGAGTCGAAAAATACTTCACCCGTGGGTTTCCCGTTCTTGGAGAAGTCTGGCAGCTTTCCATCGGTCGACCGGTAGAGCACTGAAACGCAGACGTTAATACGACATGTCCCACCACGCTGGAAAGACAAACCCGATTGCGCTTGAAGGCCGCTGTTATAGAACCAATACCACTTTCCATCATACTTGAAAGCTGGTGGGGAGAACTGTGCAGATTATCATCGTCAAACCGCGCAATGCTATGGGCCCGTCCACACTCGATCATACCTTCTCGTAATCTGTGTTTGCTCTGATCTCCCTCTCTAATTTAGCACGGTCAGAATTTTTATCCAGGTAGTTTCGAGTGAAGGCGTCCTGAGCAGAGGTCCATGCATCCATTTCGAGGGTGTTCTCCTCGAGCCATTGATAGGGATCAGCCACACGAACTTCACCTTGTTTTTCGCTGCTGTACACGTCCACATGATCGGAACGGCGAGCAGATGGGTACTGATTCGGAGTCCACGGTATCGGTGGCATCGAGGGAGCGAGCGAGGTCGTTGAGTAGGAGCTGATGATAGATGGCGGAGATTGGGAGAGCCGTGTGGGTCGTGTGGGGGACCGAATGACCGAACTTAAGAATCTATCGCCACGCGTTGTGGGATTCAATGCACGAGAGACTATGCGCATATAGCACATCTTTTTTTCGAGATATCGGATCAAGGGTGCCAATGGTCCTCCGCTCCTGCGACTCGTGCCCAAGCACGCAATTGGGTCAGGCGATCGATACGAAAAGGGAAATGGAATGGAATTAGAGGTCTGTCGTACGGTACGGTCGTCTAGACCCAAAAGTAATGGTGAACTCCACGTGTAAAAGAGGGTGAAAGTGCGATGGCAAGAGTCCAGGCCTCCAACCAAAGGCAAACTGCTCATAGCCGACGTCACTGGTTCGCGAGCTGACTAATACATTCAAAATAGGTAAAAGCTTCTGAATCTAACAACACCAAATAACGCCTGGAAACACACCAAATCGGTCGCAAGTATACCTGGGGTGTTCAAATGCCATGGATCAGGTAGGAATTGTGGCAATCTCATAGCACCCCGCAGTGATGAATTATTGAGTAGGATGCATTCCGACAGTTCCTGAAAAGCTCACGGCAATCACGACCTGGTGGTAAACATGCCATTCCTTCCATCGTCAAGCCACAGAAAATGTTCGTCACAACGAATTCATGTTCCCCGATCACTCTCACGTTCTTTCTAGCACAACCTCTACCTCATCCGGGCCCGAGTTCAAACCTCGCAAGGTAAAGAAGACCGAAAGCGGATATCGCAACCGTGCCGCGGAGAGGAGAGAGGGAATTGGAAACGACTATGCTGATGTATGTCTCCCCTTTTTCAGTTCTCGTGCGTATTGTCCCACACGTGCCTCAGGTCGAAGCAGTATTGGATGAGTTTGAAAAACGGGTCACCCACGAGGACAAGGATGTCGTGGGTCTTACTATTTTCTCGTCGTAGTGTATAGCCTTCATTGAAGCACGCTTAGATCGAAGAACAGCGCAAGTATCTTGGGGGAGATAGTCAACACACAATCCTTGTAAAGGGCCTCGATATGTCGCTCCTCGAACAAAACCGTGCCCGTGCCGCCGCTACAGAAGACGATGAAGTCCTCGAGCAGGCATTCGCAGAAGCTACTTCTATACCCGAACCTACAGAGCCGAGGAAACGCACTCGGGAAGACATCATTCGCAATCTCAAGGCAAGACGACAGGACGGAGACGCCACAGTCATCGAAAAGTCAGCGGAAGACGCTCTCGAAGCAGCCAAGATAACCGGAAAGTTCAGACCCATTGGATTCAAGCCCATTGGACAGGCGGAGGAAAAGTTGAAAAAGAGAAAGGGAAGGGAGGGAAAGGAGGGCATGAAGAAGAAGAAGAAGCAGAAAGTCGAGATTGCTCCCGTTACAGACGTTCCTGTACCGTCTGGAACAAACGACATACTGGCTGACAAAATGCCCCCTCTGTCTCAGGAACGCCACACCACTGGACCTTTATTTGCCAAGGTGCCCCAAAAGCCCCCCGAAGTAGAACCTGAGCCACTAGATGAGGACTTTGATATATTCGCCGGCGCTGGAGATTACGAGGGCTTCCCGTCTGACGAGGAGTCCGAGGAGGAGCACCGTGACACGAAGGAATTAAGAGAAGCGTCTGCAACCCAAGAAGCCGCCTCTCCTGTCCCTGCCAAAGGCTGGTTCGACGAACCTGAGTCGGAGGTTAGGCAGACCTCCATTCCACCAGAAAAGTCGTCACCTTTTCCTGAGGCAGAGGAAACGCCACAAGAAATCGGGCTCAAACCTCTCGAATCGTCAGCCCTTCCTTCCATACGTGATTTCCTGGCCATGGACGAGGCCGTTGAGAAAGCCGAGAAGCGGAAAGCACGTAAAGAAAAGAAGAAAAAGAAGAAAACCAACGACGACGACGACGACTGAGCAATCCTTGCATGCACATCCACGTGCGTTATCGCAAGTATGTATTTATCACGTTGATATCACGATATACATGAGTGACATGAATCTTCTGAAGGTGATGGCACGAGGAACGCCTTTCCTCGAGAGTGATAGCTTGCGAAACCTAAGCGGGAATCCATCTCGTCGATGGTCCTGCAGTAAAGTAGTGATTACTAGCTCTGCATGCATTGCTTAGGACCTGCCTCTTTTTCATTTCGCTGGCCCAAGTTATGTCCTTTAGAGGCGGTGCATTGAGAGAAGCACCGAGGGTGCCGAGTATGAGTGCGAAGACACACTCATATACAGTCTTTCGACCGATGAGAGTTAGGAATCAACGTCAGACACGACGTACATTCAGCGGTAGGCACCCTTCTGGCTTTCCGAGTGCTTTGAGGCGTGATGAATCTATTCAAGCGGCTTAGACAAACCGACAGGTGCTCATGTGTCTAACTTGCGTTCATATGCAGAATATGCGGCTGTAGGTATCGTGAAAGCGCATTCGCAGGAGAGTTATGCAGTAGCACACACCGTGAAGTAAGAAAATGGTTGCAAGGAGGAAAAAAGTCCGACCAAACATGATGCGATGTGCTACGAGGCAGACAACGTCCTTCGTATTATTTGTTTCGCAGGCACGTTGCCAAACAAACCGTCCCGGCTCCTTTAGGCAAAATACAAAAGGCGAAAAATGGTATTCTTGTTTTGTGTTGTTTTCTTCCCACGACATTCGCTAAGCACGTCATCTAACTTGCCATCATTGCTCGCCGAGAAACAGCACGATGCTGTTTCTCGCTGTTTCTGCTTGCGAATCGCCTATTCCAGCTAGTCCCAGCCGATACGCACTCATAAAGCGGAAGGATTTGTAGACAACTCTGACGGATAACTTCGACCGGGCAGGGGTCAAGGTTTCATGTGCTGGCTGGCTTGGTCGCTTTGCGATACCGGTATTTACGCCACCCCCAGTACCATTGCCATTGGCACATTTGGACCAACAGGCAAATAGTGTGGTCCGAACGCAACTGTGACATCCGATTCTTCTTGGTCCGATTACTCGGCATCTCGTACCGAACGATCTGTGTCCGAGCCAACTGCAATGGACTCTGCAACCGGAGGCATTGTCTGGTGCTAGTTACGCAAACCCGAAATATTCTTGGATTTCTTCTTGGGAAGTCCACCTCGCATGATAATAGGTGACTTCGGGTGTCTCCGTCAAATTTCTGATAACCTCGACCCACCTTCTCTTTATGGAACCGGCATCGAAGTAAGTCGTTTGTGCATTTTTCAGCACATTACATAGTCTCTAGGCTCGACGAGTAAACTAGATGTCCGCAAATTTAGATGACACAAGTAAGTGCGAATTTGGTGCCAGCTGGGCGATTTCGCATCTCACCCTCGGAGGTATTTTATTTAACAGCTGCGAAAGGAATGAGCTCTGACAACTCTGAGTCTGACAATTTGCGCGATCAGCATGCGAGCCAAGGCTTGCCTTTTCAGTCCCTTTATCCTGAAAGATGCACGACATGTCACAATTTATTGGATCAAAGATGGTTATCTTCCCGGTTGTTCCGATGACAGTGGCATGCGCGCCCCAGTGTGTCGACACAGAGCGACTTAAACAGCTCCTGAAGCATACTGTACAGACAGAATAATATAAAGAGCGGGCCTACGGGATTCATCGGACTCGTCGCTAGAGGGGCAAGCGGCTCAAGCGCAAGTGAGCTTCTATTTCAGCAAGGGAGAGTACTGCTACAGAGACACGGCGTCGCCACGCCACTTCGGACTCATGCTTGATGACGGAGTCGTCGAACCAGTGGACATTGGAGATCTCATCGCCGTGAGTCGTGTGATAGCACACGCACACGACCAAATCCACGCCCACATTCATTGGTCGGTTCTAACTAGGTTGATGTTGTGCATATACTTATTTCCAGACCATCTCTTCTCACGTTCATGTGAAGCGATCCCACGACTCATCGTGGGGACAAATGCTTGGAGAGTCTTGAACATGTCAATGGCAACACGGGTACATTCAAATCCGCCATAATATCGTTTTCAACGGTTGGGTTTGCACTGCCCTTTCTTGACTTTAAGCCCGGAGCCTGAGCATCGTGTTTAATCGGCTGCGGTGAAACACCGTGCCGATAGGTTTCTTGAAAAGGAAGGTGCCAGGGACCCGAATTAGAGATCGTTATAAAGCAGAGCTCGATCGCCAGCAGACCCCGCTCCTAGCCAAGTAGTACTCCATATACTACCCTCCCTCTCTAATCTCCGGGTGCTTCATGCCTATTTTTCCTTCACTCTAGGCTTTGTTACAGCGTCGGGAGGTCGCCACGTTTCCTGTAAAGCGGCTGGCGCCGCACCAACATAAAGTCTCAGCACCACACCATCACAACGTTGGGCAGATTTTTTCCCGTACATGTAGGCATAACTTTCTTTTCGACTTTGAGTGGTACGCTGATCATTTGTCCCGTCGGCACTCTCAGTCGAGGTTTTAGCCGTAGGGTTTGAGCTTAACACCGTTCTTCGTCCAACGAACACGTTCACTTTTGCTTCGCCTCATCGACCCGCTGTACCCTTTATTAGACCGGGCCACTTTACCCCCTGTCACGCCCCGCCATGCACGTCAAAGAACAGGTCAAAGAATTCGTTCATGATGTCAAACGCAAGTTTTCGCAGAAGCACAAGCGAGACACCTGCGCTACTTTTGACAGCTATGAATACTCGAGCGCGGATACCATCTCCTACCTAGATGATTCTTCATCGTCGTCTTCTATTTCCTCGGGGGCTGATACCTCGGAGCGAAGTCGATTCATTAGATTCATTCGTCCCCGTACATCATCGACCACGTTCAAGAAGAAGCACGATCACAACGTGCTTCACAAAGTCAAAGGAGAGGGCAGCAAACGCTTCAGACTGTTTTCTGCGCCTACCATGCCGTCGGAGTATATGGTTGAACCCAACCACAAATTCAGTTACCAAGGCCCCGAGTCGTTTAGGCCGAACCGAGACGCGGCCGATGAGCGGGTGATGCTTCGATCCTCACAGGACTACTCGGACGTGATCGATATCAGCGCGCGGAGTTCTGGCCAGGTTTCTGAGAGACCTGAGGTGGAGAGCACGTCGTCGTCGTCGTCGCGCGGGGCTGATCGCGATTCGTTGTCGCAGTCACAGTTTCTGTTTGACACAGAATGGCGTTCGGATACTTCCGGGACGCTGGTTACTGGTTCCGATCACAAAAACTCCGCTTTGGGATCCGATTCCCGTTTCGACACTCTGTATTCCGACATAAACTCCGAAAAGGTCAACAGCACTCTTATCGTTTCCCCAGTGATCGTGCCGATGGCCGACCCCCCTCCCCCGCCTCCCCCCAAATCAGACCCCGGAGAGGAGATCACCCCCGCCCTTCAACTACATCACCCCACACCGCCCGCCCAGCCAGTAGGACCCGTCTATATCCCTCGCCTGACTGCTCCGAGCATGTTCCTTCCCATCCCAAATGTACGCCTCGTTTTCCCATTTTCACATCCTTTGGTGTGGTGGTTGGCTCCCAAGTGGTCCTCGGGATCATCGTCTGTGTCCGTATTTTTGCCTCGATTTGCGTCTCCACAACCGGCTTCGCAATTTACCCTGTCATCCCAATGTCCTTCCCCACGCTCGAGGTAGTTGGACCAGCCAATGCCACCATGACCACCCATTCCCGTATATCCCACTTTTCTTTTCGTTCTGACCTGGTTCTAATTTTTCATGTTTCCAGACTGATCCACTCAGTGCCTTGTTAACGAAGTATGTTCCCGCCGAACAAAGACCACGGAGGGACGTGGTAGGAGAGTATGCAGGTAGAGACGTCAATGAGATGGTCGTGAGTTCTTTGCGCAAAGTTTTTTCCGTTTCTGCAATTGGCCGCACTTTAACTTTGACTCCCATCCCTCGCATTCTCTCCTGCTATCTTCATCTGTCACATACGCATCTCCATTACAGCTCTGTATCGCGTATCTGCACACATTCTTTTTTTATCTTAATTTCCCTCTCCCTTTTATTTTCTGTACGACCATCGATCCCTCGTGTGGGAGCATGGCGGTTGTTGTATTCCCCCAGTGTAGCAAGGTACTTCTGAATGTCAAAGCATCCATCGTATGCCATTCATATATTGATCTGTGGGATGAGCCAATGTTTCTGTTCTGACGACTCATTTCGCTAGATGTCGAATTCGTGGCGCGCCTTGGCCAAAATGGCGCGCGATAGGATCGTAGCAAGTGACCCCGAAGATTTGGCAAGGATCTTGGACGTAAGCGTCACTTTATATCCTGTCAAGCTATGCCCGTATCTCAGTCATTGCCAAGCTCTGGTCTCTTCGCCTGTCCGCTCTCGCTCGTCTTCGTCTGACAAATCAAGCCTCTGCAGAATGCACCAATTTATTTGCGGTCCTCAACGCTGTCCCCGCTACATCTGTTCCCGGTACGTTTCCCGGTTCAGGCTCCTTGGCCCCATCCACACCCCTTCCTTCTTCCCCCGCCCCCGCGGCGCACTCACCTCTCTCTCCCTCGGGCTTGAGTGGACTCGTTCAACTCCCAGGGACGCCCTCTCAAAAGTCAACCACACTGCCGTCTTCGCCTGCCCCGCCTGCTCCGGTGTCGCGTCAAGGCACACACGAGCTGATGCACCCGTTCGAGTTGACCGTGTTCCATGCGCGCGTGCATTATTGGTCGGGGGATCCGTTGGGGTATATTGATGCGCTAAGTCGGATTTTGACGAGGTGTAAGGAGAGGGCGAGGGAGGAGGAACGGGTCGTCGCACAGAGGAGGGAAGTCAAGAAGACGAATAAGGCTCGATTGGAGCAGACGAGCGGGTGCGATGACGAGAACGAGGACAAGGGCGACAATGAGGACAAGACTGAGGATGCAACGGAGGACGAGGACGCGACGGAGGCCGAAAACGATGAGGGCAAAGGCGACGCAGAAGAGACCACAGAGGATGCGGAAAGCGGAGTCGAGGAGGAAGAGAAACCAGACGACGTCCTTGTCGCAGCCGAGGCCAATCTATCCATGTGGCTCGAACGCATCGCTAGGGTCTGTCTGATTCTCGCGAGCCAGATGATCGAGATGAACGTATGTAGGCCTTTCCCTTCCGTCAGGTCCCTCGACTTCCTGTCATTCCGCTCACGTGTCGTTTTGTATTTTTTGGGACTCTTAGGACTACCAAGCGGCGATCAACTTGCTTGCCCCACTCTGCATCCATCGCTCTGCGCCTACTTTCTTGCCGATACCGACGGCGGAACTCCACTCTGCCCTCGCGCGGGTCTACCTCCTCTCCGGAAATCTCCAAAAAGCAGAGGAGCACTTTTCCATTGCCACATCGGCCGCAGCAAACAGTGCCAACGGGGCCGACGTCATCGCCATGAACTCTACGTTGTTGGCTGCCGCGTCTGGCGACTGGACGCGTGCTGAGGAAGCGCTCTCTGAGATGGTCGCCAAAGACACGGGAAACTTTACGGTGGGTTCTGCACTCGAGGTACTGGTGTTGACAGGTCGGTGCTGATGCTGGCCATCCCCCATCTCCGCTTTCCTTGGGCAGGCGATCAACAACCTCGCCGTCACGCTGTTATCTCAAGGAAGAGTCAAAGAGGTACGTGCGACAACGACGAGTGTCACACACTCGCACGGAGGGAGATTGCGTATCCAAAACACTGACGAGCCTTCCGACGGGACAGGGCATCGATCTCCTCGAAGCCGCGTTGAATACATCGCCTTCCTCCGTCGTCGTCGCAGAGCCGTTCTTGTTCAACTTGTGTACGTTTCTCGCTTCCTTTTTCTCGCTGCATCCTTTCGACGCTTACGGGGGTTATTTACCTATAAGCTACCCTATACGAGCTTCGCTCGACTGCCGCCATCGACAAGAAGCGCGGGCTCCTGATTGAAGTTGCAAAGTGGAGTGGTGATGGGCTTAAAACGTCTTGCTTGAAGATGCCTTCGAGCTAGAGGCGTCATGTTTTGGCGGTATTTCTTTTGCGTCTCTTGTCCATTGATGGAGCAATCAAATGACTGACATGATGAGTGCCATGTGTCCACCACGTCTGATTGATGATGAATTTGTTAACAGTTGAAAGAGAAAACGCGGATTTCCATTGGTATAGCTAGTGCGACACAACATAACACGGTGACGATCAACATGATATACGGTAAACTCGACAAGAACTATCGCGATGTAGTCGTAGGGGGGAAAAAGAGCTCGCCATAAAGTAAACGCGTGATAAAGTAATAGGGTATGGCACGAAGTAGTCAAGGGACCATCATCTAGAAGAAGAAAAAGTTATCCCGGCGTTAAGGTTATCGAAATGATCAACAAAGAGACATGCATGGGCGGCGTGATACAATTGTGTCGGTATCCTTATCGTTTGGATGCTTCTAATTCGTGTATGGATTATTTGTTGTTTTCATTGATAGGAAAACGCCAGTGTTGTTCGCCATGTGGGTTTCTGCTCGGAACAAGGAACGTCCGGAAGATTACATGCCTGCTTGGCGATTCAGCATGTAAAATTGAAGATCCTGCCAGCCTATTTCGCACGTCCACGTATCAGCATATGTCACTTCTTACGGATGGGTACGGAACGCCACTTACCCCCTCCAACACGACACATGACTTTCTTGGTCATCGTGCTTTCACTGCCAGTGCGTCCCGATCTCGTCAGAGTCGTCAACCGGCACGTGACAACCTTTCTCGAAAGCGAGCTGGAAAAAGCATATGAAGCCCTGATCTCTTCGCCTTCCTTTGGAATCGTCTTGAGTGGCGGGTCGACGCGTTCGATGAGGAGCCCGTGAGGAATCGCGTTCACGATGGCCGCGAACTCGCTGTCGAGCGGGTCCTTGGGGTTTCCCGGGAAATAGATGTTCGCGGGACCATCGAGGGATGGCGTATACGCACCCACGCGCGACACGGCCCTTGACGGCGTGCGCGTGGTCGAGGCATCGCGATAACTTGAGGGCGGCGCCTTGACTCCTACGATTGACGGACGAGCTGTAGGACGCACACCAGGTCCTGTGTATACCGGGACTAGCTGTGCGCGCGCTTTGAGCATCGCTTCCGGGGTCTGTGCTCTGGATGCGAACCCCTTCCCAATCCCAGCCAGCGGGCTTTCAGGTCGATAGAAAGACATCGTGGACGACGGTCTTGACTCGGAGGAGACATGCACGCTAGGAAGGGGTATTTGGGATCGACTCGGAGGTCGTGGAGGATGGACGCGGGAACCACCTGGTGTGCGTGCACCCATACGATTGGAAGTACCAGGTGATGAGGTTGAATGGGTGAGCGCTGGCGAAAGCGCGCGCTGCATGAGCGTCGTGAATTCTGCTTCATCGTCATTTTCTCTACCAGGCTGCTTTGCAGATATAGAGCGCCAGTACAGCGCTGGACCAGGAATGCCACTTGGAGTTCGAGGTCTTGGACGAGGTGTTGTACCCAAACCCGGTGTTTGGGCACGGGAAGGCGGTCTTGTACCGGGTGCAAGTAAAGGAAATGGAGCGATCGATTGGTTAGACGATGGGGCAGTCGATATAGATGAAGTAACAGGAGACCATGGTCTTGAAGAAGCATTGGAACTCCGAGACAAGCTACGCTGGGGCGTGACAGGCACCAATGGTGCAGTGAGGACTGATTTCGCGGTGGGCCTTTTTGGGGTAGCGGGTTTGATAGTCGCCATACCTTCATCCTCGACCTTCGTTGAAGGATTCCATGGTTGTTTCGCAATCTTTGGCTTGATGGTGATGTTGTTCGACTCTGGCATTCGCTTTGATGCAGGAGAGGACGTAGGCGTCAAACTATGGCTGTGTTTGTGTCCCCTCTCCGTTGGTAGCTTTTCTCGGCTGCCGTTGAGGGTAAAGAGCGAAGAGCGTTGTTTCCGGACAGTCTTAATCCTGGTCGGGGCTGAGGAAGACAATTGCGTAGCAGACGACTCTCTCGACACCGGTAACGGAACAGGCGGAGCGGCAGGTGACCTGACAGTCCCAACGAACCTTTTCGCAAGCTTTCTGAAAGGCGACATCGACCTTGATAGCGCGCTTGTACGGCCTGGCGTAATATTTTTCCCGTTCGCGCTCGGAGGGGTCGCGAGATGACCGCTGGCAGTGTGACCAGAGATGGAGGAACCAGTCTCACTTGGTGCTTGATCCGCGCAAGTCAGGATCTCTCGTACTTTTGCCATTTCCTTTTCGGTGCGTTCTATCCGTTCCCGGAGAACACGCCACCGCTTCGCCGCCTCTGCATGCCGCCGTA
This sequence comes from Porphyrellus cyaneotinctus, assembly GCA_038091315.1. NCBI lineage: Eukaryota > Fungi > Basidiomycota > Agaricomycetes > Boletales > Boletaceae > Porphyrellus > Porphyrellus cyaneotinctus. Next base: position 44,753 of record JBBPOF010000027.1, on the reverse strand, counting down.
ACGCCTCTCCGTTCTTGGTAACTCGGTTCTTGACGCCATTGTCCATAATTGCGAGGACTTTCGTGGTGGCAGGCACATAGTGTCTGAGATGATAGTCAAATTCGTCGACGAGAGAAGAGAAGTCGTGGCGGACTTACGCCTTCTTCGCCTGGAAGGACCCAAGCAGGTTGTTGAATACGTCCAGATTGACTGGTGATTTCTCCGAGCGAACAGAATTGGCAAACGACAAGCGTGACGTGTTCTCGTCATGTCTCTTGTGTACTTGCCATATGAAGTCCTGTAGAGGATGAGCACACCCAGCGAGGATACGTTTGCCAACACACTTGACATCGGTTCACCGCCTTCTCCAAACTGGACATCATTCCGTCTGCTTGCTCAGTGACGGTGCGGAATACGGTGATCCATTTGTCCTCCTTGAGTTCTTGCTGGAGTTCCTCAGTCTCTCGTTGCACTGCATCCCACTCCGCCAGTAGTGCAGCGTGCTTTCTGAGCATAACGGCACGTTCAGACGCAACACTAAGCGGATGGTCCTCGGAGGGTTGAAATGGGGTTATGGATTCGTTGATATCTTTCATGCCTTGCTCGATGGATTCAAGGCGTTCGTTCATGTTCATGATTGCATTATCAATCTCTGTCGTCGTTTTTGTGTCTATACCCTCTGTCTGGGGCTTATGACGGAGCTCTTGTATCTCTACGCAGCGACATGGACGTCAGAGCTGCGTGGGGTTCACACCGCAACAAGGTGACGAACCGAATATGCGCGTCTGGACATCGGATACAGCGTACGAGAGCTCGGTAATGTGGGTCGAGATCGCCAACAAACGAATGTCCCTGAAAGAGAGCGCTTTCTTGAGCATCGACCACCAGACCATGTCGTTCTGAAAGACGAGCGTAATAGAACACTCACTCCTGACTTTTCCGTTTTCCCCTGCGCCTCGGTAGCAAAGCATGGCTCGCGGTGATCGTGATATTTTCTGTAACGAGATGCATGGCAGATCATTTCACGTAAGTTTCCAAAAGGCGCGAGATGCCTCGAGGCGAGGACGGACAAATTGCAAGTGATCTGTGCTTACCTTCATCTTCTGCCGTCAAGGAAACGCTGGATGATGACGCGTTGCTACTCAGAGTGCTTGTGGCCAGGGCAGGAGAAGGCTCCAGCGAGTGATATTGCGAAAGAGGTGTCGAACCCGTCGTCGTGGGCGAGAGCAACGCCATGAGAGCGAACCAACGATACGGTCGGACGGTTTCGGTATGGTTCGAACCGGCGAAAGGGGGCAACTGGGTTCAGAAGGAGGATCCGCCGAGTCTGCGTCAGAGGCACGTTTGCGTGATCGAGCGGCAGTCAGAAACCAGACGAGACACGACGGATCCTCGGATTCGGTGGCTGGTGGGACGGCAAGTCAGCTGTGTTGAACGACGACGGAACGAGCGGGACGACGACGATGTGTGTGGACGACGTGTCGAATGATGAGCGGGAGGTCGTTTTATTTAAAGTGGTGACAATGCGATACAACGGCAAGCCACAATAGCAACCAAGTTATATATATTACTTGTAATCAAACATACTTGCACAAGTTAATATCTCTACGAATCTACCATCATAGCTTCTGGCTGCGTATCCTGTCGTCCCACAACCGGCGCGTGGCTCACGCTCGGAGGCACGGGTTGCGGGGAAAGGTACCCCGATTCCAGTGCTTGCTTTTCATCCCTCTCCCTAGCACGAGCGCGCCAGTGTTCCTCTAGTCCTCGACGGGCCTCCGCGTCCGCCTCGCGGACCATCGTAACCCGGTTTGGTCGCCAGCGAACCGGGTCCATGGTATTGTAGTAACCAGGAGCGAGCCCCTCCAATGCCCAGAGTTGACTCGTTTCTATCACATGCCCGCCCTCTATGTTCAGCGCCTTCTCAACAAAGCTGTCAAGTAAGGGATGTCGGAGAAGCCGAGGATAGTAGCGTCCAGCAATCAGATTGAGGGACAGTACGGCCTCATACCCAGGAGCGAGAATCGGACGGAATTTGAATCCTTCCGGGGGAGGTGGTAGCGGAAACGGCGATGAGAGAATTGGATGTGAAAGCTGCTCGTTGGCTGAACGTTCTTTGGTTTTCGGGTTCGTGGATGAGACCCCGTTGACAGCGGGAGTACTTCCTTGCACAGTAGTGGAGGAGTCACCCCCCTGTCCGCTAGTTCCATTCCCCAGCGTCGTGGGCACATCAACAGCCTTCCCCTTGCCCTTACCACCATCATCGCCGTTTGTGGCTCCTCCTGGTAGTTCACCCTCCCAGTCTTCATCAACTAGTTCGTAGAACATTCCCGTGGCTCTGCATTCCTTTCCCGTTGCACCATCGGGCCTCAGAATGTCCGCCACATAAAGCCCGTCGATACACATGAAAACGCCCCGAGTTTCGGCTCCCACCACCGCTTCACCGTCACCGTCCACAACGTTCAACATCCTCGTATATTCCAGTGCTTTGCGTGATGGACCAGCTGGGGGCAGAATATTTTGTGTCCCCTTGGGAGCTATCTGTGACCGCGACAGCTTGAGCCGTACAAGCTCGTCAGTCCAGATGCGTTCGGCTCCCCACCATAGCCCTTGATAGCGTGTTTGCGTTACCGTTTGGGTAAGCGCGACCGGAGGAGCGGAAACGGAGCCAGATTGTAACAATGCGAACGAGGACGTATTGCTGGGCCCGGCGTTGCTAGAGGTATTCGCGAGGGTTGCGTTGAATGCCATACTAGCGTTCATCACCGAGTCGAGTGATCCCCCCTGCTGGACACCGGGCATGGCACGCGTGCCCAAAGGCAGAGAAACATCGGGCGGGGGAACAGAGAACTTGTATTCCCAGTCGTCTGTCGGAGCCCAATAGCCAGCAAGATTAGCAGCAATTTGGACGGCAAGTGCATAGGCTGCAGCAGCTTCAACGAAAGTAGATGCTTCTGTAGGTCGGAAGGAGTCCGTGTCGGTATTCATTTGGTCCAGGGGAACGCGGTGGATTGCCTGTATAAGCTCGTCCGACGGTGCGTGGGCTTGGTATGGAAGGACTTGATCAGCGGGGATATAGTAGGAATATGGGATCCCAAGTAATTTCATCTTATAAGACAACGTCTGAATGACAGCCCAAGGAACCTCCTTATCCTCAGCGTTTGACTCGTTTCCATTTTTTGTGGTTTTCGAGCTATCGTCGGGTTTGGCTAGGATGTGCTGAGTGCCCTCTGCAGGAGCTGGGTACCTTATAGCCTCTGCTTTCATCCTAGCTTCCTCAACTATGGCGGGCCAGAAGGTGATAGCGTCCTTCTCACCCGAGAGCCCAGGTATCGCAGGGTGCAGGGCGCACCACAACAATTCTCCTTCTCTATACCATTTTCTCAGGTGAATACCTTCCGCATAGGCTGATCGTAAATCAGCGTTGCGCTCCCTGAGCATACTCTGTTTCGGACCTTGAGCTTGCTTTACAGGACGAGTGACACGGCGGATGGCAGCGTAAGGTCTTGCTCGTTCACGAGCTGTGCGGGTCGACACGGAGGCGGATGGAGCTGCGGTAGTGGCGGCTGCGTGGGTGGGGGCCTTCCCGGTGGTGCCACGCGGTGTTGCAGGAGGCGCCGACAATGGGGTCGATCGCCTGGGAAGCAGACCCATGGATGCGGTAATCTCGCGTTGAGGTTTTTTGTTGCAATATTTGCAGTTACAGTTGGAACGAACGAGATTAGGGTCGGTGAGTAACCAGAGAGCATGAGGGATGAATTCGGGGACTGAACGGAATCGTTTGGCGTGACGTGAACCTACGTCGAAAAGCTCCGGTGAGGAATGTGATTGGAAAGCGGACAAAAGGACGCACCGATAAGGTAGGCATCATGTCGTGGTGTACTCGCTGGGCCTTTGTTGTGATCAAACATTTGATAACCAGCTGGCCAGCCACGAAGGACGTAGGATGGCCCGACTTGCATTACACAGATGGGGAAGCGCGTTAATAAACAGACAACATAGATTGCGTACCAGGTTTCTTCAGTTGGAGTGCCAGGCTGGCGCCGACTTCGCATCTCCACTTAATTGAGAGACTCTCATCGATGGGGACTTGGCGCATGTAGTTAACATGGCCTTCGCTGTCAACAACACGGGTGGTATTTGTTGGCCACTGGCTCTCATCGCCGTCTGAGACAGGAAAGTCTATGTAAGTCGGGTTTGGTGGCAGGACGTATGCTGAGGATATGTTTCGCGACATTGGCGTGGGCATGAAAGCTTGCAGAGGATCGTGAACCAAAATGTGATCGTATTAGTCAGCCATGGACAAACAACATCACACAACTTTCGAAGGAGATGCTTCGATCCGTACTACTGTATTAACGAGAAAAAGAAACCGTTCGTATTCATATCGTTCATCTGCTTCGCCGTGATTATCTACGTCTTGCATGCTTGTCTTGGTGGCATTGGCGTTAAACAACACGGCAAGAACAATAGGTACTTGATACTCATTCGTCCCTGCAGATCATCTACTCGTCTACCCCATACAGTCGATGTTTTGATGGGGTTCGTACATTCCAATGCATCCTTTGTCTCGAGGATACTCTCTTACCAACTCAACATTCAATGCGACGTATATAATGCGTCAAATTTAAATAACTATCAGGAAGTGCGCCTAAGCACCCCACTCTCGATCTTCCCCGGTCTGCACGTCGAAACAGACATCATTCACCTTGGGGAACCAGCCCCATTTCTCTACATTCACTCTGCTCTCTCCAACCACACCGACGTTCACCTCCACTCCCTCCGCTTCCAGAAGTCGCTGCTGGACATTGGATCCGTAGACGGAGATAACACCGGACGTAGCGACGACTCGGTGCCATGCGACTGGTGGACTGGTGTGCGAGATGAAATTGACAGCTGCTCTAACAGTCACGATGGAGGCAAGCTACAACGAGACGGCACTCGCCTTCGCGGACCCGGTACGCTTGGCTAGGAAAGCCGAGCAGTGTAGCAATATGTCCTAGTTATGCAATGTACTCGGTTCACGAGTTGGCTGTAAAGTACAGGTTGCTACTGACCACACGTAACGACCTTTCTAGGCGGAATGGCTTTGACGACTCGATACACCTGAAAATTTCAGACCAAGATATAAAACAGAATATGTGAAGGACTCACCGCAAGATTAAAGTCCTGGGTGCTGAGGTTCTGGCTGTCCATGGCTTGCGCTACAAAAAGGTTGTCGAGGCTTTGTATGTAATTGATAAGATGCCCAGGAAACCGGTTAGTTCTACTCACAGTGGCAATAAGTATGGCTGACTACTTAGTAGACTCAGAGCTCTGAAGTGGTCGTGACAATCAAGCCCGTCTCTTCCGTATTTAAATTCTGAGCAGTATATTCGCATAGCAATATTAATGAAGCAACGTCAGGCACCCAGTACAGTTTGAACTGAATGGATGGCCCGGGCATTATCGGCACAACGGCGATAAAAGTGACCGAATGTTTACTGATTAACCATGGTAAGTTTACGTGACCCTCTCCGTACCCCGCATGTGAGCGGAAGAAACCAGAAAGTGTTTCAGAAGTGGTTAACCCTGAAAGACGTTCTAGAGATCCACTAGAATTTATGAGTTGCTAGCCAATAGTTCAACTGCAAAGTTTACTGACCCGAGGGCCATCCGATATCAGGAAATTGGTGAAGTGTTGATATACCTAGATATTGATGATATACACATGAAAATGTATACTAGATCGAAAATCAAGTATCCAGCCATAATCTACATGAAAAATGAACAATCCTTAGCGAGTTCAATATGTCATATTAGAAGTGTATTGACTTTATCATCATATATCTAGGTAGGCCGGCGGCGCCCGCGGCCGTGACACACCTTGTACGGCAACGGACTCATTCGGTCGTTCCCCGACTCCTATTGGAGGAGGGTTTTATCGGACGCAAACGAAAAAGTCCTGCAAACCGGACTGCGGGAACAAAGTACTAAATAGGGAGAGTTGAGTTTGTCTTTGTTGTGGCTGTTGAATGTAAATAGTAACAGTATGCTTCATTGTGGAATGCTGTCACTCATGAGGGGGCTGTTATGCATCAATGTGAGTCGTTCCTTTTTTTCACCACACGCTTGGTGTTTCACATTCCTCACAGGTTCATTCGGAAACAACAGTGTACTGTGCCACGTTCACTAGACGATGCATGGTGCCCTCCTGAGGGTGCGGCAGAATAGAAGTGGTATCAGTCTGGTGGGTTGGATCAACACAGGGGATACCACGGAGGGCAAACCTCACATTGCACTGTGCTCGCTTTCACACCCTCCCAGGACTGAAGACACCCATGATGACTACCAGCTACTCCATCTTTTACGCGTCCCAGGAACAATGGAATCCCCAACCAACCAACAACGCCATCAAAAGAATTGGTATGCAACAGGACCAAGTTATTGTGGGGTGGAAAGGTGATGTATTGATTGTTAAGCATGGATGTCCCTGCGACTCTTGCTTCGCCGATGTGTCCAAGGAAGAAAGAGCTCTGTGCGATGCGATAGTCACCGCTGCTATTTACAACGGACTATTGTAGATATTAGAATATTTATGCATATGCCTAGATTCTATGGAGTCGGGGACTGGCGCGTATAGCGCCGCTACGATTTGGTCTAACGCTCATGAATTCAAAAAGATCATTGGATGTCGAGCTGCTAGTTATTCAACACACAGGACTTGGACCCTTTTTTCTTTTCGGTTATCATACTTGCGAGTATCCAGCCAGGCAAAGCATTGCTCAATTGCACTCAGTGATCTAGCAGATATGGAGCGAAAGGCCGTGTCCGTAATAATACCTGGTGATTACGGCGTGGCCTGTCACGGGGAATGTGGTGTTCGAGATGCACATTTATCACGGCAGCCACCTGTCGAGCATCGCCATTCGATGCAAAAGCTCTGAGTCTGGCCATCTTCGTTGACTGTTGCGTCAGCACGCCGCAGCGTGGAAGGCATGAAACAACACTTACATCAATGGGCTCACGTTTGACCGCGCAGAGAACATGCAACTCTTTGCTGAAACATTTTCGAAGGGTGATGAATATCAAGCCCCCGACCCCGAGGTATCTCTGGATCACGTTACGACAGAAGCCAGCGAATCGAAGTGCAAATCCATAGCCACGAACGTCTGGCACGAGTGACTCGGAAGGATGGAATTGATGATATTTTCAAAGGACAACACACCTCTCTGCGGAGGAAACCTTCGATGGGGTCTTGTATGCCGGTGCAGCGGAAGAACCGCGCCAACCATCTCCTTGGAGCACCTCATTAATGACGAACATGACTGTCGCCAATAAATGACGAGGACTCTTTTGGCGGTCACAGTTACCTCGGGAAATTTACCATACTTGTGTAACTACGGGTCGGACGATCAATCCAGTCACTCGAGTACCTTCAACTCTTTGCTGTTCATCCACATTTTCAGCTGCTAGCCTCGTTGTATTGTTCGGGACGTCAACTGACACGAGATGAACACCGTGACAGGAGAGTCCGCCGAACTCAGGCAGTTCAGGGAGGAGTGGAGGGCGGAGGTCCGGAAGCGGCGGGAAGAACAACAGGTCCAACAGCAGGGTGACACGGCGGAACCCAGCCAACACAAGGCGTCCTCCTCCGAGGCACACGCACGCGCTGCTCCCCTCGAGACCGAAGCCAGGCTGCCCACATGGTCCGTTTCTGGCGCTTCTCCGAAGGCCTTGTATACATCACACAATCAGAGTCCTCTTAGCGGAAGCATCGCGCGCGCCGTCGAAATATACCGCAGCGCTGTGCAGCACGAGCAGGAAAGCGACTTGGATGAAGCGCTGAGATTGTACCGTCAGGCGTTCCGACTCAATCCGGATGTCGATCGTGCATACTTCAAGGAGGAGCGAAGCCTTCCACAGCTACGTCGCTCTACTGCAGGCATGGGTCACAAAAAGACGGCATCTGGCAAAGGTGAAGTGACCGATGGCAAAGATAGTCGCACCATACAACTCGCAGAAGGCAAGAAACCGATGCACATAAATGGGATTCTCTCCCAAGTTCTGGAGACTTTTCCAGAGATGTTGACGTTTGAGCCAGAGGACTGCCGGGAAGGTGTACCGATCAATATAATCCCGGAAGAGTTACTGTTGTACATCCTGCGCAATCTCGATACCACAACTCTGGAGCGCTTCGCGACTGTGAGTCGCAGGGCGCGCGTCCTTAGTCTCGATCCGTCGATATGGAGGTATGGTTGTTGTCCCTCATTCCTGTGAACACATGTGATGATTTCCTAATGATAGGGACTTTGTCTATTTGGCATATAAACCACCACAAATTCCCGAGGCCGTCACTGTGCAGACGATAGTCGACGGCTATGGTTCCAACTTTCGGCAAACATTCATCGAACATCCGAGACTGAGATTGGATGGCGTATATATCGCCATATGTCACTATGTGTGAGTTTCTGTCCTCGTGTCCTATTGCAACTCTTGAATAACCCTTTTCAGTCGGAGAGGGCTTAGCGAGAACGCCTGGATCAACGTAGGTTGCAACTTCTGACCGCCAACCCATATGTTCATGCAAAGCATAGGTCAGCCATCTCATCACATACCACCGCTATCTGTGAGTAGTAGCCTCTAGATCGCCTCGTCAATCCTGACCGCCTCAGTCGGTTCTTTCCCGACGGCCAAGTTCTCTCCCTCCTGGCCAACGAGGAATACCAGCCCGCACTCGTCGTACCCATGCTCAAACCCTCGTTGCGTATGAAGGTTCCAAAATCCCATCGACGCCTCTAAAATACTCGCTCACCCGCTCGCTCACCACAGGGCTTCTACATCGGTGACTGGCGGCTCGAAGGCTCGAACGTCCTCATCACCAACCTCGTCGAACGTCACCCACACGTGCCGCCCTCACAGCCTACCCACCACAATCACGTCCCCCAGCCGACGCAGTACCACTTCCAGATGATGCTCACGCTCCGGTCGAAACCGCTCGGTCGGTGGAATAAGCTCGACTTCGTTTCGTACGAGTCGGTGAACGTCGAGGACGGGGAGGTCGTGCCATTCCCTTTGAAGCACGAACGACCGTTTTGGTTCTCCAAGGTCAAGAGTTGGCAGGGCTATCACTAACCTTTGCGTCGAGAATGGCGGTGCTTGACTCTGTGATCTTTACCATTTATACGTTTTTCTTTGCTGTCGTTGAACAATCTTGGTTTACTTATATAACTTGGCGCCAAGCTGAACTGGATGAATGAGCTATACATCTCAACTCACTCGAGCCGTGTCTCGGAGTCGACATATGTGATCGAGCCACACAACTGGGATATGAAATCGGATAAAGGTCCATATGATACAGCTACATACAATAACCCATGTATGTATTTCGATTACTCCTGTCCTTCCCTTGAACTCGTCACCTTCTACAACTACGATGGCCAGATCAGTCTCGCATCTTTTTCCTTGAAAACACAGATATGTAGCGGGGGAATGGGTAGGGACGGGACGAAACGAACGACCACTAAGACGTGGGGAGGAGAGAACCACGAGCGAATCCAGAACCACGATTTCCCATTTGGACCACAGAAAACACAATAAAATGCAAGAAATACGTGGGGACGGCTAAACAAGATAACGCGACGCGGCGAAAAGGGTATGGTAACATGAATGAGGCATTGTCATTGTAAGTAAGACATGCGACACGTGTCGGAGATCGTGGAAGGGGTTTAGGGTCGTTATGTTTCGTGACTAGTCGAAGGGAAGGGTGATTAGATTGTCGCCTTGGAACGAGTGTTGGGCATGTGTTTTGGGTCCCGGGTCAAACGTTGACTGAAAAGCTTGTGTTCTCTGTAGGATAGGGATAGGGCGTGTGGTGGATGAATCGCGCGAGCAATTCATGCCGCGCTATAGAGGAACAAGTTGTTCGTTGCAGCGATCTGCGCCACGTGAGCCTCGCTCCTGCGTGATAGAGAAGGCCACTTACAGCAATCGTGTTCTCCCTCGGATGCCAGCTCGCGTGGAGAATTTTCTTGTTGAAGTCTAGGGTTTCCATTTGCATCGCATCTCTCAGACCACCTGGTCGACCGTTCTTTAATCCATTCTTGTTCGGTAGCGGCCCACTCATCTTCTTCGCTTTAAATGCGGATTTGTCAGCTTGTAGAACAACGTCACCAGTTGTCTCTGTGTCAAATATTCGGAAAAAGTTGTGGTACGATCCGGTGAGGACGTGTCTGCGGGACGCACAGAATTGAACTTCGTCTAAAAAGGACAGAAGAAATATACGCACTTGTCATCGCCGCCCCAGTTGCACTCGAACTTGTCAAAAATGCAGTCATTTTCATACAAGTCACAGAGCTTTCCACGAAGGTGGTCGTGTATGGGAATCGTCTTGATCGGTCTTGACTCCATATTAATGTCCCAGATCTTCAAGGACAGATAGTCTCTCGATAGGATGTACCGCCCATCATGACTGAATTTGACGTCGGATATAGAGGAGATAATTTCAGAGAAGAATGAACGTGCTGATGGATCCTCCTCCTCTTCGAAGCCTGTCAAACCAAATAAATAAAAAGGGTGATTCACGAAACCATGCACGACGACGCACATTTTGCGTGACGGTCACAGAGCGCCGAGTCGCGCATGTCCGCAAGCTTGATGTTACTCTTTGAACTCGAATACATGAACAAGTTGCAGTGTTGTGGATGGAACTCGGCAGCGGTGATGACCTCGGTTAGTTCCTCCATATTGACCGGTTTGATGTCTACGATGTCTGATGTGACAGGGTGAGTGGTCACGCGATTGCGGTAGCTGGATCAGAGACATACTGAAACTCTGATCGCTAATGCCGAGATTCCACAAGTTGACGCGGAGATCGTCTGCAGAAATGTAGGTTTCCTGGTCGGAATTGACGGAGATAGAGTGGATGTGGTATGCATGCGCATTGGCGTAAACTTTCCGAGGGATTGCGGCAATGATATTGTCCTGTTGTATCATGCGGGGAAGTTTGAGATGTGAACGTGAAGTGGGTGGTGCAATAGGTCGCTGGCCCTCATAGTGGTTCGATTCAGAGACTACACGAAGCGACTTTTCAAACACTTTCCAGAGTTTGATTGTTTTGTCTAGTGGAGCCAAGAAAGCTAAACCGGCGCTGACAATGCGAGAGAAAGGACGCGTACCGTTTGTGGATAGCAGAAAATGAGCATTGTTTTGCCGTTTGCACCACTTGATCTTGTTGATCTTTTCCTCGATTTCTAGCGACTTGAGGTAGTCGAATTCTGGTTCATGCGATTGAAATTCCGTGTAAAACTTGTATTCACAGCCCTTTTTCTGCACGGACGTTGGTCGACGTGGAACAGGGTGGTGTGGGGTGGTAATCGGGGGGGATCAGACGTGAAAGGGAGTAAACCAGGCCACTCACCGATTCGTTCCGCTCAAAGAGGACGACACGGCCACCCTTGTCGCCCGTTGCAAGGTAGTTTCCGGTTGAATCGAATTCGACGGTGGATATGATGTCGGCTAATCCGGGGTAGGAGGATGAGGGATCGGGGCCAGAGAAGGAGAGGGTTGTACCTTCTGTGATGTCCTCTACCTCGCCCTTGTCGCCGAAGCACTGGGCAAAACGCCAGCCACCTGAGCCTGAGGGATCGATATCCATGATGGAGGGATGGTTTGGTTTGTGCGCAGTGAAGTGAGAGTCTCGTTGTGAGCAGTTGAATGCGTCGACCGAGCGGAACCTTGTCTGACGCCCCTCCTCCGCTGCCATTTGTTTGTGCCCTTGTTTGGTCGCACCACACTCGTTCGCCTCACATCCGACCTGTACCGCATCTTCCACAACACAATGCCCATCGCCCCCATCACTGGAAAACTAAGAAAGGGCCTCTGGCGCGACATCTCCGTCGCTCTCGCCCTCGGTGTCGGCGCGGGATATACATACTGGTACGTTCGCTCACTCTGCCTTTTTTTTCTCTCAGTCTCACTGGCAACCAGGTATGGCTACCATCTCAAAGCAGGTATGACCAACACATGCACATGATAATCCGTACTCAATTTCCGTAGTGCAACGCCGTGAAGAGTACTACCTCAAACTCGAGCGGGAGAACGCCAAGGCTCAAGCAGCATAATTGTTTACCAGCTATTTGGCTTCTTACATGGCACTTGTACACAGTCACACCATTTAGAACAAAGTGTCTTCCATTCTTGTGGCGCGGTGCAAATAGGACTCGAAATTTCCTCGGTGAGCACGAGCAAGGTATAAATAAATCACGAACAAGGTCACATTGACTGCGACACCGGGGCATAGATGGGAATGAACATAGTCTAGGTGCACTCGGTCCGAGCCAACATTAAAACGAAATGAATAAACAGGTTATTTGAGCAGCCCAAGTTTCTTGAGTTCCTCGCAGCTCGGAAACGTCTCCGCCTCGATCTTCCTCACTTTCTCCCAGTCCGTCCCAACACCAAACAGCCCAATCTCAGCCTCCTTCCGTCTCTGCCGCTTGTTTACGTCTCGTTGACATTGCGTATACAGACTTTGCGTGTACACTTGTTCAACGTTGGATTCAAAGCGAGAGAGAGAAGAGCCGCGGCGATATTGGCCCGCTGCAAGATCAGCAGCGATATGCGGGTGTCCATGAAAGTCGCGCGAATTGACATAGTAATTTATGTGCAGGTTACCCGTCTGCCGTTCGAGATCATATCTCGACGTCCTCGTGAACTGGAATCCGGGGTCCGGAACCGGAGGGGTTGCAAACATGTCGGGAAGCATAGACAGGAAGGAGAATGCGAAAAGGATGATGAGAGGGAGGAGTTGCATAAGTAACGATCGTGGTTGGGCTGGTTCGCCCTGTGGGGCTCCTTGCGGACGCACGCGCGTCGTCCGGAATCCACCTGGTCCAAAGCTGGCAGTGAACACGGGTCCGCCGAACGGGCCAGGCCCAAAAGCACCGCCGTTCATCCCCATGCCACCACCGAAGAACATGTTGAATAGGTCTTCAGGGGACATTTCACCCTCGAACGGTGACGATGACGAGAAACCGGGAGAGAAACCAGATGATGACATGCCGCCGGACCGTGATTCTGGGTCAGAACCATGTTGGTCGAACGCAGCTCGTTTTTGTGAGTCTGACAGCTGGGTCGAGGCGTGAACGGATCAAAGATACGAGATACGCACCTGATAGGACTTGAAATGCCTTGGATACCACTGAGAGTTAGATCAGTTGAAACGGACGCAGGGAAACCAGCCTTGTGTGACTTACTCTTGAAAGCCTCATCCGCCCCCGGAGCTCCATTCTTGTCAGGATGTAGAGCAAGTGCGAGCTATCAAGAGTCCAACTCAATAACCCGCCCTCTGCTGACTAGAAACGTGTATACCTTTCGATAAGCCTTCTTGATATCAGCCTCTTCGCAATCCTTCTTGACGCCTAGGATCCCATAGTAATCCGTAGGTTTGCACGCCCGGACCCGTTTCACGATGTTGGATTGTTCGATGGTATACTCCCTCTTCTCCCCGTTCATACCTCCCGCAGTCCCGTCTGCTTTCGCGTCACCCCGGCGTCTCGTCCCAGGAGCCGAAGGATGCGTCTCCGTCGATGACGATGACCCAGTCGTTGCATTCCCATTCGTACTGGAAGACGGCCCAGCCGACTCCGCTGCAGCTGCAGCAGATTCAATAGACTGCTTAAGTACCTCTGCTTCCGGCGTGGCGAAGAGAGAGAGCGATTTTTGGCAGAATTTGCGCGCCGAGGGAAAGTTGCCTGCGTCCTTGTGCTTCTGGGCGATCCTCAGGCATTTGAGGGCTTCGTCCTTGTTGCTCTCCATCGTGTACGAGGAGACGCGCGCACGAGTGATGGAGGAATGATGAAACCGTGGCTTGGTGGCGAGAACCTGTTCCAATGAAACACTCAGGCTGGTGAGAACTCGGCACTAGACAAACACGCCAACCAACGCTTGACACGTCCGACCCCGACGGTTATAATATTTGGTAAATAGGTCCAGATATATTATGCAAGGATGGTATTATCCAAATGGTATCAAAACCCTAGTAGACGCCAGGGATAAACTTGTACTTCACGATGGAACAGTAGCGTTCCCAATCTTTTCCATACTTGACAGAGCAGCGCTCAAAGTCACGGCCACAGCGGTGAATGAGAACCGTGATGAAAAAGACAGAATAGAAATATGGAATGATGGTTGCACCACCGATGACAGCACCCCAACAGAAGGACATGGTCCAGTCGGCGACGTAGTTCTGGTAGCACTTCAAAATATGCTCATACAAGGTAACGGAAGACGTACAGGTTTGCGAGAATACCTCCACCAACCACTAACCAGGAGACGGTTGCTATGTACCATCTTAAAATAGCGTGGAAAGCAGGAATAACTGGTAAGCTTACCCATGGGCAGTTTGGATATACTCAGGGTTCTTCAGGGTACCCCAGGGTAACTGAGGGAAGGTATTGCGGAACTTGGTAATACCCTGAGTCTGCATTTTGAAACGGCTCTTTTGCGACATAGAAGTATCCCAGCTGTAAAATTGCAGGGTTGGTCAGAATGCATCTACTCGGATAACGAGGAACCTCACACGTAGTATGCAGTGAGAAGTGTAGTGAACAGCAGGACGTAAACTGGAGTGGAGAACTGGTACTCTGAGGGATCATGCGAAGCCATGTAAACGACAGAGTACACATAAGTCTGGAATGGAGGTCAGTACTTGGATCCCCATGCCAGGGGTGACTAGAACATACGAATGGGACACCGGCAAAATTCCAGAAAATGACCATGAACCCCCACTTCTCATGGAAGATATCCCAAGTTTGGGGAATGCATTCCTCTCCTTTGCCGCTGTGCATATGTCATTGAGAAAAGTGTCACCGACAAGACTGATAATACACACCAAGCATTCAGATAAAGCCAGGTAGCCAGAATCATAAATGCCATGTTCTAACCAAGCTATTGAGTAATGAAGTTCATCACACGAGCCGAGACTTACGGGCGTGACGTATCCATACTTTTCATACTGATGACAACCACCGGAGACTGCCAAAAAGAAGACGATAACCCAAGGGATGCGAACTTCTGCCCACATTTTGAGGTCAATAGGCCCAATACGGGGATTCAAGGAAGCGCCCATGAAAACATCGTAGATAAAGTTGCCGGATGTCCGAATTTGGTTATTCGTTGCGACAGTGAGGAAATAAATCCCGAACGAGACTGCGAAACCGTAGATCATCGCAACTGACATGATATGCCCGTAGTTGTTGATGATTTCTGTGAGTCGGAAGATGTTATAGTAGTGGAGCGCGGCAGAGGTGATAATCGTGATGTAGATCGACCCAAGAGCATTGCAGTTGTACATTAATGTCTTATAGCCAAGCGAAGGGACGGGAAGTCCCTCCTGCTGGTAGCCTGGCACAACCCAAGCAAGGAAGAGTTGAAAGACGATGAGACCAGTGTAAACCTTCCAAGCATAGGCATTAGGGCTAGCATCCTGGGTGGGGGTCATCAACGCAAATCACGTCCGAGACTCGCAGACGACTTACATCGCGAACATGAACCCACATGCGGTGAAGGAAAGGAACAATGTCATCCACAGAAGTAGGCGCGACGAGCTTCCCGTCATAGAACCAAAGACATATCCAGAGGTAATACATCAGTATGGGGAAGCCAATCATCATGGCTGTGACACCCCATGGGCCACCAAACTCGTATCTGAAGCGTGAGCTGGTCAGCACGGATTGGATCTTCGACGTGGTAGACTCACGTTTGGTGTTGGTCCAAAAGTTGGTCAGTTTTGCGACCCTCATCGGTGGTGGCGGAAGGAGCAGTATCTGACTGTTGCGCGTCGACGCTTCGTTGTCTTAGCTGGTTGTTAGTACTATTCGTACTTCCGTACGACTGTGACATGTTGGAAAAAGTCGAACGATGAGTCGGTGACACTCGGTTCACATTTTAAATTAAACGAGGGAAGAATTAGTGCCGCGGGGTTTGAGGGCATCCGTGAATTCGAAATTCCGGGTCTGTCCGGGTCTGTCCGGTGGAGCGTAGAGTCACACCATCGTGTCCGTTTCGACTTGTTTAGAGGCGTCCTCCTTCTCGCATCGTCTCCCGTACGTCCGTCTCCACCGTTTTCGTGGCTCCAATCGCCTCCGATGTCGTCCGGCTCGACCTCCTTGCTCCTATGACCTCCTGGCTCTGTATCTCGACGTTGCGTGTTCGTTTTGTCGATGCGCTTGTTCTCCTCACTGTGACGGCTGTTCCCTCCGTATCTGATGCCATTCGCATCAATTCTGCGCCCCCAATCGTGTTCGTCGTTGAATACATGGTGGGACATTGTCTGTAGTTACATCATTGGCAATATCCCACTTCGTATTCTCATAGATGGAATATATGGGACTATAGGATTGCGAACTGCTTTTGCCGCTTATCAGACAATGGTATACTACGATGGTATGCTACTATGATGTCATTTTTCTGCCGGACAGAGGCGACGTAGCCAGTCTGCCGGATGCCGACAGACCCGGATAGACCGAGACGGCCGGACAGCCACCAGCTTTTCGGATTCCCACATTTTCTGCGGGGTTTAAAATATAATTTCAAGCGCCTCTCATAATCACTTAAAAATTGATTCGAATGGTAATTTCCGTGTTGCTTACAAACCACGACGACGACGACGACCTCTTCTCCCTGAACTCGACCGTAGGAGGGTGCTATATATTGTTGTGTTCATCGTTCCGTGTTTCACTTGCCTCCAGTTCTGTGACCCATGGCCTCTTCTGTGTTCTACAAATTTAAATCTCAAAAGGACGAGTCAAGGGTGACTTTTGATGGCACTGCGATCTCTGTGTTTGACTTGAAAAGAGAAATCATCCTTGCTAATAACCTCGGTAAGGCAAACGACTTTGATCTTTATGTTTACGATGCATCCACCAATCAAGGTACGTTTAGTCATGCAGTAGCGTTGTCGGATTTCTGACATTCCTCAGAATACAAGGATGACTCCCAACTAATTCCTAGGTCATCCTCTGTGGTCGTGAAGCGTATGCCCGCTCAGCGTCCGGGAAAGGGCAAGGCAGCTATGTACATCGCTGGCGCCAATGGAAGCACATCCATTCCCACTTCTGAGTCCATTCAGAGACCAGGTGGTGGTGGTGGTAGTGGTACATGGCACAGAGGTGCCATGTCAAAACGCTTCGACGTGAAAGACGAATTTTCGCCCTCCAAAGCTTCACCTGTACGTAGTCGTTCTAGAATGAATGCACCGCTCGCCAATTGGCGAGTCTCACCTTCTTCGCAGTCAAGTACTACAGCTACCATTCCGAGAAACTCGGTCACCAAGGAAGACGAAGCTGCTGCAATGGCAGCCATGTTTCAGGCCCAGACGGCCAACTGGGAGGAAACCCAGGAAAAGATGTCTCAGTTGGTGTCTCGTTTACGCGGTTCTTCTGCTTTGTGTAGTAGAATGAAGTCTCATAACATGACTTTTGTTTTGCCTTTGATCGAAACAGTGCTGTTCGAGTACATAATAATCCTCGAGGAACATCTTTCGGGCGCGGTGGCAAGCCCTTTGGTTCACAACAGTCCCATGCTCCCGATCGCCCTTTACCACCATCGTATGTGTGTTATCGTTGTGGCCAGAAAGGTGAGTAGTCGCCCAGTCATGTCAGTGTCGTCTCATGTTCTTCCAGGACATTGGATCCAAGATTGTCCAACGAATAGTGATCGCGAGTTCGACAACAAACCCCGTATCAAGCGAACTACGGGTATCCCACGCAGCTTTCTCAAGGCGGTGGAGAATCCTAACAAGGGCGAACTTACTCAAGGCGTGATGGTCACCCCTGAGGGAGGCTATGTAGTCGCTCAACCCGATTCGTAAGTCGTCGTATCTTAGGTTTATACCGCGGTTACTCACTCTAGTAGAGCATCATGGCAAAAGCACGTATCTCGATCGAAAGGCCTCACGGTAGCAGACATTCGAGAACGACCTCCGTCAGACCCTGCGCTCGCATGTCCAATAGACAACAGGCTCTTCCGTGATGCCGTGAAAACGCCGTGTTGCGAAACTATATATTGCGAGGAATGTATCCAGACACATCTTCTTGAGCGAGACTTTGTTTGTCCCAAGTGTGGCAAGAAGATCCCGTCTCTCGACAAGCTGATTGTGGATAAGCCTATGCGAACAAAGGTAGCGGACCATATTGATAAGGTGATTGAGCAAAGCAGGAAGGAGATAGATGAAGAAGGTGCCGTGAGCACCACTAGTGCGATAGCTAGTGAACAGGTACGCAACATTCATGTTACTCACGATCATGACGTTGAGAACTTCCCACAGACACCTCAAGGGGACGGTTCTGCCATCGATGATTTCTATTCAGATCAACAGGCAGGCATGGACATGTCCCAAATGATAGTCGACAGCATTCCGCAGCTCCAGGCTCAAATCAGTCAATTATGCATAGTGATGCAAAACACCTCGTTACCTGGCCATGTGCGACATTCTTCGGAGGTGAAATATCATCAACTTCAGATGCAGCTCCAACAAGCCCAGGCCCTCGTGGCGACTCTTGCAGTCGCAAATACCCTGCAGCAACAGCAACAGCAACAACAACAGCAGCAACAACGGCAACAACAGATGCAGAGCGCTGCTGGTGTGGTGGGCTATAACATGGCAGGGTACCAGCAGACAGACACGCAGTGGACAACTCCGTTTACGAATCAACAACCTGCTGGTCAGGACTCGGCATACCAGCGATTACCGCTCAATAATAGACGACGAAATCTGAAACGCGAGCGACCGTCCGACTTTTTGGAGGTGGGCGGGGAGAGCGATAGCAAGGTCCCGCGATACTGGGAATGAGCAGTGAAATCCTTTGTCCTTTCCAGATGGTGCATGTACATTCGATAAATTTCATGGAATAAACCGATTTATAATATTTGGATGAGTAAGCTCTAAAGTGGCGTGACTTGTCAGAGTGGCGTGACTGAACGCGATCGTGACTCGAATAAAAACACGCGTTTGACCGTAACGGTCCCATTTGAACTCCTCGATCATGACCAAGGGAACATCATCCTCCGCTAAAGGCCAAAAGTCCATCACCTCGTTCTTTGGTGGCGGCGATAAGAAACCCGCGAAGCCTCCGACCAAGAAAGCTGGAAATTCGAAGAAAACTGACGACGAGTCCAGCGCGGAGGCGGCCGAGGACGACGTAGAACCCGAGGTCTCTGACGAAGATGACGGCCCAGCACAATATTCCAAGACAGACGGCAAGATAGAATCTTCCAACCTTCCACCTCTTCACCATATACCTACCATGTTTTCCGACCTCGTCTCACACATCCCTCAGATCAAAGCCATCGCAGAACGCGTCAGAGGCAGAAAACTTCGTGTCGCAACTATGTGTTCTGGCACAGAGTCGCCTCTTCTCGCTCTGGATCTAATATGCCAGTCCATCGAGGACCAATATGGCGTTCCGTTGGAGTATGAACACGTGTTCTCATGTGAAATCGAACCGTTCAAGCAGGCATACATTGAGCGCAATTTCAGGCCTCCCTTATTGTTCCGCGACGTGTGTGAACTTGGTGATTCGGAAGCGTAGGTGCTCTTATCAATATTTGGTAGAATTCTGACATAGTCCTACAGTACGACTGCGTATGGTGCGTTAGCCCCTGTACCTGGGGATGTGGACTTGCTTGTCGCGGGCACGTCTTGTGTCGACTATTCCAACCTCAACAACGAGAGAAAAGGAATCGACGCAGGCGGAGAGTCAGGACGAACGTTCCACGGCATGATGTCTTGGGTCAAAAACCATAGGCCACCTCTAGTCATTCTGGAGAATGTCTGCTCTGCTCCATGGCCAGCGGTCAAGAGTTATTTCGAGCGCCAGAATTACAGCGCAGAGTTCATGAGACTGGACACGAAACAATTCTATATTCCTCATACTCGCACCCGTGTCTACTTGCTCGCTGTCGACAAACGGTCATCTCAGCTGCCGGCAGAGTGGAAGAATTGGGTAACGAACAAACTCAAACGTCCTGCTTCGTCGACTTTGGATGCGTTCCTTCTCCCTTCAGATGACTTGCGCATTCACCAAGCTAGGGAGATGCTTGTTCAATCCAGTAGTGTCTCGGACTCGCGAAGTGGACGAATTGACTGGACGAGGTGCGAATCCAGACATGCACGTGCCAGGCTCGAAGAGGCTTTAGGCCCGAAACGTCCCTTGACCAACTGGGAGCAAGGTGAGCATCCCTTATTGTCTGTTAGCCATCTCTCTAACTTCGTAAATTTAAGGTGGTACTTGCCGTCTGCCCGACTTCGCTTGGCAAGATTGGGGAGTACGACAAGTTGAACGTGTCTGGGATTTGATGGACATCAGTCTACTTCGTTCTGCCAAGATCGGTGTTGATCCATCCTACAAGACGTGAGTGTGATAAAGTAGATAATGTTGGTACTGTGGCCCGCTCACGCACATCGCAGGCTTGTCTGGAATCTTTCGCAAAACGTCGATCGCTCCACCGGCTCGAGCAAGTCGGGCATATGTCCGTGCCTTACCCCATCCATGATTCCCTATATCACCAATCGCGGCGGACCCATGGTTGGAGTCGAGGCATTGGCTATGCAGGGTCTGCCTGTGGACAAGCTGCTTCTTACACGAGAAAGCCAGGACGAACTCGCCGATCTTGCTGGTAACGCCATGTCTTCAACAGTTGTGGGGTCTTGTATTCTCGCTGCCTTGGTTATCGGCAAGGAACTCCTAAAGACAGGAGATGATAAGGAGACGTACGAAATGAAGAAGCTCGATGTCAAATCTCAAATAGGAGACGAGGACACGATGGATGTCGATTCCACACCAAAGTTCGCCGTGGAAGATCATATTTCTGGCATTGAGCAGCTGGATGAACAATCGTTGGACCTGTCCACGATGAACATGGACGCGGTGAAGGACGTTCTCGAGCATGCGACCCGAAGTGTACGGCTCTGTCTCTGCGAGGGTCGCAAGGATATCACCGCAAGGGAACTGCTTCGCTGTCATGACTGTGGCTCGTCCTCGTGCAAGAAGTGCGCCGGACGTCCTGAGCACAACTTTGAACCGCTGGATGTGCAGACGGTCCCGCGTATCCTCCCTGGGACATTCGTCAGGGAGCTGAAATCCATCCTTCCTATGTGCTTGACGATCACCGACACCACCGCCGAGCTCCTTGACAATCTGAAATCCAATGACAACGTCACTATACCCGAGAAGCGTTGGGTTAGTTGGCGTTCTGCAGTTGTTCGGGCCACAAGTTCGGAATTGCGTTTCGTTGAGCTAAAGAGACAAGAAGTTTGGTCTGCAATTTACCAGTCGACGTCAGCCTCTTTCGAACTGTACCTCGACCCCAAGCAGACGGAATGGCGATTATATGCGATTCCTCTCGAGAGCGAGCCTGCAAACGCAGAGATCCGTCGCCTCCTACAGCTCCCCGTCGCGAGATTCAAATGCCAAGGTGGCCTGTTGCAAGGTCAATGGCAGTTCGCCCTACCCTACAACGGTGAAGTCACGGTGACTGTGACTGGTAGCGAGACGCTTGTTCCTGCCTGGGGGTCCCGGCTCGGACTACTAGGGGACGAATTCAGGGAGGGTCGCGTCCATTCGCATCTGAAGATCTCTGTACCGGCAGCGAAGGTGTCATTGCTCGATCGTGACATCTCTGGGACGTACGCTCTCTTAGACAAGTGTGGTACAGCTTGTGGAGCTCTTCACAAACGCGAACCTACTCCCGGGGACTCGGAGCTTCCGCCGTTGTTCATGATGCTTGACCCCACACGGTGCGGTGACCCCAAAGACGACGCATTCGTTTTCACGACTACCATCCGAAGATATGAATATGGCGAGTTCCGGCCGATTATCTGCAAACTCGACGGTTCGTGGAGACAGTCGGATGTACAGGGAGATCAATCCGTCACATGCCACATCCCCATTCTATGGGTATCATCAGAGAAAGTATCGCTCCAGGTAAGTTTGTATAAGTTCAAGTCATCTATTTACTCAGTTTCCTGTATTTTGTAGTCGTCGCAGCTCACTGGAGCACATTTCGCGGTTCCCCGGGGTTCGCTGCAAGTGGCGGTCAACACGGATGCCTGTGCTAAAGCCGTTGCTTTGTTGTCTTGCAAAGTACCTCTTTCCGACGATGCCGGCCCCGAGTGGCCGCGTCAGGGATGGATGGAAGTCGACAAGCTCAATGAGCGCACGACGTTCAGGTCACTGGCATGGCTGCTCGAACGTATTCGGCACGTCGACGACAAATTACATACATGGCAAACGGCCGACATGCCTGAGGATCTGCACCAATGCCAGCGATGCGCTCCGATGCCTCCCACCATCAAGTGGAGCAAGACTGGAAAGAAGATTATCGCCATGGAGGATCCACAGGAAGCTGGGCAATACGAGCGCAATCTGAAGCTTCGTCCCGATCCATTCGTCACTCAACTGCGTCTGAATCAAAACACTGGTGTGGTCAAAGTGGGCCTCAACATCGCTTCGTTGTTACATCGTGCCCTCTCTCGCCTTCCTTCTGAGAATCGTCCAGAACGCCCTACGCTATCATGGCGCTTGGACACCGACTTTGCTCCTGCGGTCAAGATTCAACTCCCACCGTTCACGCTCAAGAGTAACAAGTCCGACCACGAACACAGTCAGCCACCTCATTTTGCCAAGGTCAGGCTTCGGACGGAACAGTTACGTTCCTTGACCTGGATGCTCGAGCGAGAGGCCGTCGATACCGCTCCATTCGTCGAAGAAGAAATCTCGGAAGCCATTCTGGAGCCTCTGGGTTGGCGTGCAGAGGGTCGCGCACAGCGGCCTATCAAGGTCAGGGGTGGCGTCCTCGCCGACCAAGTTGGATACGGGAAGACCGCCATCACTCTCGGTCTCATCGATTGCACCTATAAAAGGGTCGAAAAGGAGTTCGCGAGCAGGGAGGACGTTCCTGGCAAAGTTCCTGTCAGGGCGACGTTGGCCATCGTTCCACCACATCTCACTCGTCAATGGCGCTCGGAGTGTAAAAAGTTCGCACCGGGCCGCTTCAAAAAAGTGGTGGTTATCTCTACTGCCACCAACATCAACTCGTTGACGATCGAAGATGTTCAAGAGGCCGATTTGGTCATCGTGGCGTCGAACTTGTTCCAGAGTACGGTTTACCTGGGCAATCTGGAAGCTTTCGCTGCTGGCGGCACCCTCCCACCGCAGGACGGTCGATATTTTAATGCTCGACTCGAGATGTGTCTGGAAGCTTTGAAGAAGCAAGTGGAACGTCTGAAAAGTGAGGGTCCTAACAGTGTCATGAAAGCTATACGTGATGCGCGCCGACGGGGTAAGTTTACTTTTTGTCCTGCCCAAGTTACAGCAGTTGACTTCGTTTTAGAGGAAGAATTGGAGGCTCAACATTTTGTTGCGCCAAAACGCCTCAAGGGCAAGACTTACGCGCTTGCTGCGGATAAGAAAGACCAAGAAGCGACGAGCAAGGCAAAGGTCGCTCAACCCAGTTCGTCGAAAGAACATTTCCCTGCCAAGCCTACGCGAGGAGGCAAGACACCCGAGGTCGTCCTCAGTGTTAAGAAACGAAAGGCCGAGGAGACGGACGACAACTCAGATGAGGAAGTCGTCGTTGTGTCCAGGCCCAAGCGGGGAAGCTCCAAAAAGGCGATCGTCATTGATTCCGACGACGACATGGAGAGTAATGACGGTAGTGACTATGAGGACAATGGCGAAGCAGATCAACCCGAAGATGAGCCCGAGCCTAGCGAAGATGAGGATGATGTGCCCGGCGTTAAGAAGTCGCGGGTTTCTCGTGGCAAACCTACTCCTCCACCCACGTCGGAGGAGGAGGCCTCCACAATCGAGATGTCTGACGATGCAGAGGAAGAAGAGAAACCGCAGAAACACAAGGCGAAGGCAAAGGGGACCAGTACAAAGGGCAAGGGCAAGGGCAAGGCAAGAACGAGTTCGTCGAAATCCGACGATGACAGCATGGACGTCGACGAGCCCCCCTCTTCTCCATCCTCTGAAAAATCGAGTGGAAAGAAGAGAAAGGCAGCGAGTTCGAAGGAAGCACCAGCCAAGAAGCAGAAACGCCGAGAGGACACTGACCCTTGGCACCTCGAAAGCGTCGCCGTCAGGAGGAACTGGACGCAAATGAAATCGCCGCCTTTGGAGATTTTCCACTTTGCGCGTGTTGTCGTTGACGAGTATACCTATTTGAGTGGAAAAGTGCATTCCATGGTCACGAAACTCACGGCGGATCGTCGCTGGGTCCTGTCTGGTACTCCACCTATCCACGACTTTGGGGCTGTCAAGACGATCGCGGCCCATCTGAACCTTCACTTGGGTATTGATGATGATGGAGAGGGTCAGTCGGCTATGATCAAGAAACGCATACGGGAACAGACAAGTGCGTTCCAGGCGCCTTTATGACTTTATGCAATTGACGATTATCTTCAGAGGTGGAAGCGTTCCACTCCTTCCGCGAGGTCCATACCCAAGAATGGCATGCCCACCGTCATCATATTGGTCAAGTTTTCTTGGACACCTTCGTTCGTCAGGTCTGTACAGTTTGTTCTGCGCTGGGGCGTATCCTTTGCTAAGATGATATGCAGAATATCGCCGAGATCGATGAGATTCCATGCTCGTTCGATGTACAAAAAGTGATACTCCCCGCTGCAGAACGTGCTATCTATTTGGAGCTGGAACATCATCTGCGTGCACTAGACATGACTATAAAGCGGGCGAAGAAGGGGGAGAGTGACCGAGAAAAGCGCTTGAACAACGCGCTCGGTGAAAGCAAGTACGTATTTACGATTGCACTCTCGAAAGTACTTCATTGACTATTGTTAGGACCGCCGAGGAAGCGCTTTTAAAACGCTGCTCCCATTTCGACTTGGATACCTCCGAGGAGAACTCGAAGGAGAATGCGATGAAGGCCTGCGAAATCATCGTCAAAGATCGTACAAAGCAGTTGGATGACTGTAAAGACGAGCTTCTTGAGGAACTTAAAGATGGCGTCAAGCGCGAAAAGAAGATCGGCAAGCTCAATGAGGAGTCAATGTTCCAGGAATACGCTCGTGTCACTCGTCTAGAAGGTGTCGGGGATTGTGAGGCGACGGAGATGGTCAAAGCTCTTCTTGACGAAGCCGAGGTCCCCGTCCTGCCCCCGACGTACTGGAAGAACAAAACCAAGGGGAAAGACGAAAACCTTTCGAACACCACAAGGGATCTCATCTGGGACCACCGCGAGAAGACGCACAGCATCCGCAAGCTGACCAAGGAACTTGTCGGACGAGTACGTTCCCGTCGGTATTTCACCGTCGTCCGTGACCTGCAGAAGCAACGAGAAACACCTCCAAAGATCTCATGCCCTGGGTGTGGCAGAGACGAAGTTCCGATGGACGAGGTCGCCGTCCTGTCGTCTTGCGGGCACACTGGTTGTATGACGTGTGTCAGGCAGAGCGGGGATCGTGAGGAGTGTGTTTACGCAGCCTCGGGGAAATGCATGGCTGCCGCAAGGGTATTGAACATCGTCAGGGGGGAGACACTCGGTGTCGATGACGAGGCGCGCGACGGGAAGGGCAAGCATTTCGGCAAGAAATTAGAAATGGTCATTGACTTGATCCAGTGCGTCGCCATGTTGTGTACTCTGCTGCACTATAACTCACGGTTTGGCACCACAGGAACAAGATCCCAAACAAAGAACGTGTGCTCATCTTTGTCCAGTTCCAGGACCTCATGGCTAAAGTTGCCCACGCACTCAAGGTGCACAAGATCAAGTTCCTCGAAATACGTGGCTCCGCGTCGCAGAAGAGCAAGAACCTGGAAAAGTATCAGAACAACGATGGTGAAGAGCGGGTGCTCCTCCTGAATGTCATGGACGAAAGTGCTAGCGGTGCCAACCTCACTTCAGCGAATCATGCCATATTCCTTTCGCCACTTCTCGCGCCGAGTCAGGAGATTTACGACGCTTGCTCGACCCAAGCAGTCGGTCGGTTGAGGCGGTACGGGCAAGTGAAGGACGTGATCATCTGGGACTTTTTGACGATGGATACCATTGACGTCGAGATCTATGAACAGAGGTCGGGCAGGAGTATACCCAATTAGTAGATCTTTACATTTCATCTCCCACTGGATACGGCATCTTGTATGATAGCACGTGTTGCATAGAGACCACAATATCATGTTGCTATACCCTATGCCTCGAGGTTATCAAAGGATGCGGCTCCGAAGAACGCAAGGACCCGCTCGAAATAAATCGCTCAGTGTGCAAGCGCATGTTCTACATAAATTACAACAACATTATGAGTATATGCTACAGCGAGGGTATGAAATACGACTGTGCCGACGGGACATGCTACTTGCTAGACATGACATATCCTGTCGTATCAAGGATAGCCTTGCCGCATATTGAACAGAGGCCCTTCTTGTAAGCGCAACCTAACGGAAATGATCAGGGGCGTCTCGAGAGATGAAAGGGCTTACATGCCATGACAATATTTCGCCTTATTCTGTGTGACAGGCTGCTTACAGTCCTTACATTTCCCTTGATAAGGCTTGTTTGACGGACCATCAATAACTGAAAGACAGCGACAACAAAGTAACGACATACCTGAAACCGATTCTTTGAGCTCCCTCGTCGCGTCAGGAGCTTGTTCTCCCCAATTTTCCTGGAACCCTCCTTGATACTGCTAGATGTGGAGGTGAACGGGTCTGGGGCGGCGATTTTCGAAAGTTTCTACCGGGAAAGTCAGGTAATCGACAGATACGAGTATGCAATAAGGCTTACCGATTCGCACTTTTTGCAGACCATGGTCGTCGTCTACAGAAAGTAACTTGGTGACATTGGAGCTTGAAGTGGATTAGTCAGCACGTAGATGAGTGGTCTCCTCCGTACCACCGACATATCAAGATGGCATGCGGTGATGCTACCAGCTCGCCAAAACAGACCCAATAAATTGTCACGGTGACCGTAGCTAGACGCGACCCCCCTCTAAGCACAGAACTCTTCACTAACCCTTCTCAGTCCAGATGTCAAAGGAGTCCTTCCCAAAATGGCCAACCTTATTGTCACCGTAACTTCTGGTGAGTAACACGTATTACTCTAAAAAATCTATTCACAGGAGATGCGTTGACATGGCGAGACCACAAAAAGACGTTCCTCGGTCCCGTCCTTTATGTCGTATTGTCTATGATACGCGCAAGGTAATCCAGCTCCGAGGACGTGGGTCGCTTCATCCGAGATCAGCTTTGGCACTACGTATCCGTGTCGTGTTCATGAAGGTTCTCGTCAGGTTTGAAGTGTTCCCAACGATTCTCCGCTTAGTCCCTGTCGACCGCGAAGTGAGGCGGGCCCGACGCTTTTGTCTTTGGGTTCGATGGCGTCAACAGCCCTGACGGGTGCCCGACATATAAATTGGTGCATCAATGGCGACACGACCTCACCACTCTGTGTTGGCGTGCTGGTCATGTCTTTCTTCACCCTCCCTAGCGACGTCACACTACTTATCATGGAGGAGCTTGATCCCGTATCATTATTCCATTTTTGCTTGGTATGTGGCACTCTGCTCCCCATCGCCGACCACGCATCTGACCCTCTTGTTATCAAGGCCTCGAGAGCCATAAAAGATATCCTTGAACGCTCAACGACTCTACGTTATCATTATGAACTCGCGCTCTGTGGTATGAGGGACGGTCCTCCTGGGGGTTATAGCCCCCAAACCCGGCTTCTCTCCCTTCTTGGTTACAAACGAGGGTGGCCGACCTTAAGTCCGAGCGCCGAAGACAAGTTATGCATCATCCCACCTACGATCATCGGTGTTTCTGGCAATTATCTCTTTCACGCCAGCCAGAGCCTCCTTAATAACGGCTTCGAATGGGTCCTGCACATATATCAACTACGCTCCTTCCGGATGGCACCACAGTCTAGACTACCCTATTATCAACATAATGTGCCTTTCGAGATACGAAAGGTCGCCATCGACGCTTCCCAAGAGTTGATGGTTCTCGCACAGCTTTTCTTTCCACAACAGTAGGTTGTTTGTCTCGCGCTTCTATTCTTCCGGCTGATTTTTCCCACAGGAATTCTGCTATAACCGTTATGCTACATATTCGTAATCTTTATATCTGCCAAGACCATGCGCGAGCTGCTCAGCCGAGGCTGTCCTTCCAGACGGATTGGTGGGGAGACTTTCCACCCGGTCAGCGACTTTCGATCGAGCAAGTACAAATCTGCGGGAGTCTTGTCGCTGTATCCATTCGCTTGGAGCTAGAGACTGGGGAAGGGACGACGGAACTGGTCGTCTTCAATTGGTGCCATGGTGGCAGTCCTATTCGCACAGTAGGTGTTCTATCTGATGGGACCTGACCGGGTGTAAATTGATTTCCCATCTGCTAGTTCACAGGCGACTTGCTCTCGTTTGATTTCATCGACGAACCTCGTCTCATCATCGCCTCCCATCCGGACGACGACGAATCGGATGATAGCACGACATGGGAAAGGCGCTCAGACGGTCTCTATGCGAACGAGAAGGGGAAACGTCCCCCTCAGATCATGATCTACAGAGCCCGCAATGACGAGTTTCCCGGTGCAAGATCGTATGAATTCGCAGAGGCCTGGAGCGGTATTTCTTTTGTGCAAATCTGTCCCAATCGCGTCCCAAACGCGTCCCCACTTGCAGGAACCCTGTTTCAGACCGATCCTTCCTGTCGCTTGACCGCTGTTTTCCTCGAGTTTCAGCCACACGCCATTCCGAGCGGTTGCGCACGCAAGATCGTAGTCGTATTCGACCACGCCAAGTTACCGCTCGTGGAGGACAACCTCGACACCGTGCGTTGGGAAGACTGGCAGCACCACTGTATGGTGCTCAACCTACCCGACCGCGCAGACGCGGTTCAACTATGTGGTAGGCGCCTCGCGTTCTTTGAAAACCTCAATGATACTGCCGCAACCACCGACGAGTCGACGAGTCGGGTGCACGTCCTAGATTTGAATCCATGGGTGGCGGACTTTTTGTGGTCGCTCTCGCGCACCGATCCGCCGTGGCGATGGCGGGATAGTTTGACGGCGCTCAGTACTGTTTTCGTGCACCGGGATTCCCGGTATGTTCGAACGAGCACCGTAGATGCGCTCAACGCGACGTGGATGGATACTACCGAGGACAGCCTGGTACTCTATGATGTACGTCCCCGTCACCACTTCTAGTTTTCGATTTTCTAACCGCGGTTTCAAGGAACGTGAAGGGCAATGTCTTATCCGTATCTTGACCTTCGGCATGGAGGTACGAGGGAGTGCTACGTGAAGGACTTTTTACGGTTTTAATGCTCCGAGACATGGTTGGTCGAGGTCGATATTTCAGGTTGAACGGTGATGATATTTTCACAACTTCTCTATTCAAGAATGTACACATTGTTACGTTGGCTTCCATGCGTCCCTCCAATCCTTCCACTTAAGAATCATCCATACCACCCATCTCCGTCGTTCTCGTTCGTCTTCACCCTCGGCACGAGACACGTCCCAAGGTCTGGATTGTGTCCCACCCACTTCTCTTTCCGTTGCGCTGACAAGGACGAGCCCTCGTCGCTTGGTGCAGTCCAGAAACGACTGGATGGTATATCGTCCCGTGTGCAGCCCCGCGACCAAATGAATACGCGCATCGGAGCCACGCTTGAGACACACGCAGAGCGTCTCCACAAACGGTGCGTGCAGCTCTGGATTCCATAGCGTATCTGCAGCCAGGACGACGTCGAACCGTGCGTCGTCGTCGCGTCCACCGCGATCACGATCACGATCACGATGCCCCGCCCCGAGTGGCGCAGTGTCAGTGCCCCATGCATACGGCACCACGCGACACCGTGCTGAGACGCCATTGCGGTGGATGTTGACGGAGAGGGTACGGATGAGGCGGTCGTCGGGGTAGTCGCTCGTGGTGACAAGCGCGTATGGATACATGTGTGCGAGGAGGATTGACGGGAGGCCTGCGCCTGCGCCGAGCTCGAGAACATGTACGATCATCGGCGTGTCGCTTGCACCAGTGTCAGCGCACGTACGTATCTGGGCCATCGCGTCGATCTGCAGCTCCTCGAGGTGGTCTGCGATGAACAGTGACGATAGCCAGATGGAGGATGCGTGGAGTGACCAGTGGGACGGGTCGGTGTCGGGCGTGTCTAGCTCGATTTGCGCTGGTGCGCGTCCAGGTAACCGCCCGTGGTGGATCGGGTAGGTGAAGACGGAGCCGGGGGTGGAATACGTGATCGGATGCAAGTCATAGAGACTCTGGAGAGATTCGGAGAGAATGTCTTCTGGATCATCTGGGTCCATCTCCGAGTGAAGGCTGTAGATTCATCCACCGGTGAAAATCAAGGATACAGAGGCACATTGAATATATATCCTCTCGTGTCATGCCCGAAATACGTTCAATCGACCATCCCAACCACAGCTCGCCAAAAGACCTTCGTCATACAACGACCATCCACACCCAACTACAAACTCGGTATGTGGATCGTGTACGTACAGTAGATGTAATCCCCCCGGTACGGGATTCGTGCTCCAACTGTAAAGTAGAGGGACCCGTCAACCATGCATTCGCGAGCATCAGATCACGCAGGACGTACATCCGACAGGTCATATCGTAGCTCGCCGTCGCAAGAATATCCGCTCTGTGAGGACTCCACTGAACCTTGCGAATAGCATATTCGTGTCCTGGGAGCTGGGTCTCGCACGCGCCGCCGACGGACTGGCTTGTCGTCGTCGGTGTACTTGCCATGCGACAGTCAAAGACCCTGACGACCTTGTCCACCCCTCCGCAAGCGATCACATACGGACGGTACTTATTCCAGTCGATGGAAAGGATCTCTGTACCCGATGCTGGGACGGTAAGAACGGCGGCGGAGACGGGGTTGGTAAACGCGTTGGAAGTGGGATCAGACGCATATGCTGGCGATCGTAAATCGAATATCTTGATCGTACCGTCTGTCGAACACGTAGCGAGGGTGTCCGGTTGGTGTGGCGAGAAGAGTGCTTGATACACGCAGGACGAGTGCGCGTTCAGGGTTGCTACGGAGCGAGGGCGTTCGGGCGTCCACTGGACATGCGCGTTAGAAGTGGGTGGGTGGAGAATACCTTGGAGGGACGACGTACGACTTTGACGTTGCCGTCCCAAGAGGACGAGAGGAAGGTGTCCTTTTTGAGATTGGACCAGTCGACGGAGAAGACCTCCTTTGCGTGTTCATGCCACGCACGAATCGGATAATCCTACAGGAACTGTATCACTCTGCGATCTGGCCATAGTACCACGACGCACGTTGAGCATGATGTCCCATAGCTTGATCGAACCGTCTCCTGAGCCTGCCACGATCTGATTTTCGTGTACCTCGGACCAAGCGACGTCGTAGAGGGCATCCTGCGATTCGTAGCTGATGACGCTTTTCTTGAGACAATTGCACGTCGATGAGAAGGAAAGCCACTGACTACTTGTCGAGTTTGATCCCGCTCGCGCCGCCCGGGAGCGAGACGAGATGCAGACGTCCGTTGCCGACGAGACCGAAATTGGCTGCGGATGCGAGCGCGATGCGGGTGTTGTGGAACGGTGACCAGGCGACGGCGTAGTGAGCAAAGCCTGGCGTCTGCAACGCTGCGGGCGGTGGTCGCATCATATTTCAAGTTGTTCGACCTCATGCGTCTGTCCGTCCCGACCATTCCACACGTCGTCTCGCCCGCACAGACCATCCAAATATCGCCCACCGCAGCGACAGAACGTATCGCAGCATTCCTTGCATCGGGAAGCGTCACGCTGCTCACAGGCGCTGGCGTCAGCGTCGACTCTGGCATCAGGGCCTACCGCGGCAAAGACGGTCGGTACACGAACCCTAATTACAGGTGCGTCGCTCGTCCAACTTGAATGACCGTGATCCATCTCTCTCCGACGCACACAAGGCCCATCTTTGTACGAGACCCCGCTCCTCGCGTTTCCCGGACGCTCACGTCTGATAGCATCACGAAATCGTCGCGGATACTCCCAAAGGACACGCGTTCAGGCAAATGTTCCCTCTTTCTCCTTCTCAAAGCCTCCACTAACGTCGATACAGACAACGTTACTGGTACGTCCATCGCACCTTCACCTTTCCTCCCGAAAGAGACACCCACCACAGGCTCCGTTCGTACCTTGGCTACCCCCCTGTCCGAGACGCCCAACCCAACACGACCCATTACGCCCTCACGGCCCTCCAACACACCGGCCACATCCACCACATCATCACCCAAAACGTCGACGGCCTCCACCGCAAAGCCATCACCCCTCTCTGGTCCGACGCACGCATCGACGAGCGCGTTCTCGAGCTCCATGGCACGCTCCATGTCAGTCCTACCCCTCCTCACCTCACCGTCTATCTATTACGCGTCGCTGACCGTGACGAACGGCAGAGTGTACGATGTCAATTTGGTCACGTCGTGAGTAGGGACGTGTTTCAGGACCGGCTGTCCGCTAGCAATCCCAAATGGAAAGCGTTCGTCGACGAGCTGGAAGCCTCCGGAAGGAAACCGCGCACGAATCCAGATGGTGATGTCCGTATCGACACGCCTCGCGCCGACAACGACTGTGACGTTGACGACACGCATGTAGGTCGAGTTGGAAGGCGTCTCGTACGACGATGTCGTCGTCCCGGCATGTTTGGCATGTTTGGCACTTGGCCGACATAATACCAACGTACGGGACTTTTTTTTTTTTTTGCGACGTATCGACGCGTCTTTTTTTTTTTTTTTTTTTTTTCTAACGTCCCTCAAAGCAAAAACCAGATCTCGTCTTTTTTGGCGACTCGATACCCCAAACCACCAAGGAACGCTCGTGAGTTGTCCCCGCTCCCCACTCTCCAGACCGACATTACTCTCTCTCCGGTCGATAGGTTTCGTGACATTGAACGATCAGACAAGCTATTTCTCATCGGGACGACCCTCGCGACCTTTTCAGCTTACCGGTGAGCCAGATCCCCGTCATAAGATCGCGCCATGAACGAATCACATGGGTAGGCTGGTCAAGCACGCGCTCGAGCTCAAGAAGCCAGTGTTGCTTCTCAACGTCGGTCTGACGCGCGCGGATGGACTGCCGGGGGTCGACAAGATAGAGATCGCAACGTCGCGCGTGATGCGTGACGTCGTTCGAGCTGTCCTGTACGTCCCTCGTCCAGAGTAACGTTCTAGCACCACGTTGAACATCGTCTTACAGAGGTGCTCGCGCCAGCACCGATCCAGCCATCGTCCATCTGCTCAACAACGGGATACATAAACTTCCATTGGATGACAGTAAAGAATAGCAAGCGAGGGTACTTGTAGTGCTAGTGATAATAGTTGAGTATATGGATTAATGCTCATGTCCGAGCGAACGTAGGAAAGATGGTCCTGGTGGTATACACAAGCGTACGAGAGATGTTTTTCGATATCGATGCAAACGAGCTAGGCTGACTGAAAGACGTGCGAAGATGACTACAAAAGGACATGCTGACAATGAGGAACATAGTTCCGAGATATATGAGTAAAACATCGAGTTATGCGTGCTGTAGAGTAGGACGAATGTGAGCGACAACGGAGCGATAAACGATAGCACCTGGAGTTTGAGGTTGTGGGGATAACGTAGTAAACGATGGTGATAGATTATGCAGATAGCGAGGGGGTGTCTTGCGTGCGCGGACCGGGATGGAGCGTGAGACGGGGTGCCGGAAAACGCATTTCTAATGGGTCGAGGGGATCATCAAGATCGTCATCATAGTCCTCCTGGTCGTCCGAGGCAGACGTGACCGCACTGACCGCGATCCACGTGGGCGGTCTGAGTTCAGACCAATTCCAAGTCTGCCAGCGGTCGACGGGGGGAACGTCCTTGATTATCAAAAGAACGATGTAGGTAATCGAGAAACTCAGGGTCGAGTTCACGTACAACAGGTTTGGTCGACAGATCGAGATCGTCGATATTCGGAGAGAGCGATTGCTCTCGAAAGACGTCCTCTGCAGTGGGACGATCGTCGTCGGGTGTGAGCGGAGGGGGTGTCAAATTGTCACCATCGGTATTGGAGGACGACTCGGTTGACGGTTTCGTATACTAGAGTTACGGCAGACCGGGTCAGCCCCGTTCGAAATGGCTGTCCAGAAGCGCTAAACTTACGATGTCTTTGGGCGTTCGCCGGGTGAGTCGCGTAACGCCCACTGGCTTGCGAAGACACCGCTCTCTGTGTTTCATCCAGTGAAACGTGTCATAAGAGCTTTTGGGGGAAAGCTTGATGCGATTGCCACATCGCTTGCAAGTGACGAAGAGCGGGCCGTGAACCTCTGCCATGGGGTCGTCCCGCAGTTTCTTTTCGCGGGCGAGTTCAGCAGCGGTCCTCGGAGGGGCGTCCGACCCGCTGCGGTGGTGGGTTAGCGAGGGGATAAAGACATGGAATGATACCGACGCTGAGAGGGTTTTCGTGAGCGAGTCCTTGTTTGGTGACCCCCTAGAGTGTATCCCCGATGAGCGGATGTATGGCTACTTGCAGGAAAGGGCCCACATGTGTGTGATGTAAACTTGGGGGACTGGACGACTGGCGAGGGGGGAGGGGGACGGTCAGACGGGGCCAAAGTACTGTTAGTACGGAACAAAGACGAGAACTACTACACTCGGAAATCCCCGAACCCCGCATACCAGCACGCTTGCACGTCGACTCGCGGAGGAGGGCCAGGTCGAATAGTCAATCAAATCATACAGCGAACAGTCCATAAATACGAGCGAAACGTTTTATGTAGAGTCTAACCCTTCTCGGAACCCACGCGCAAACGCTTTCAACGGCTGCATCAGCATCCCAAACAGACTCTTCGCATCCTTCTCCGGGGGCTTGTCCGTCTCTATCCGTGACCGGTTAGTCGGGCGCTCGTCTTTCCCCACTTCTTCGTCGTCATCCGTATCTTCATCGCGCCCCCGCTTCACTCCGATTTTCACGACAGCGGGGGAGCCTTCAGTAACGGCAGTTGTTTCGGTCGATTGGCTATCCTCGCCCGTAGGCGTAGACGATCGTGCCGCAAATATCTGGGAATGGGTACTCGACGTAGATGTCGGGGGGAATACGCTTGGTCGGGACCCTTGCGGGGTGATCGGTGCAGGGGTCTTTCTGTACGTCACGAAATGAGAACCCAAACGTATGACTCGCTAAAAGCACTGACGCTATACACTTTTCCTTGTGTTCGGTCCATTTCGTCAGATCATACTCCACGTCGCCCTCCAACGCCACCGCCGTCTTGCACGTACCACAGTGCACGTGTGTCGCCGACAGGTCCTTGGCCTGTGGGTCGTTCAACAAGAGTATCTTTCGTTCTGTGGTGGCGACTCTGCTGCTGGGGCTGAAACTACGCTTGCCAGTGGACGGCGTGGCACGGGAACCGCGACAACGCTGCTTGTGAGTTTGCCAATTGGCCGGGGAGTATTCGGCGTTCGCCGCGAGCCTGATCCATTTCTCACAAACTCGACAGTAGATGCGATGTGCCTCCACATCTCCGCTCAGTGGATCGTCTCGGAGACAGGCGCGTCTTTGTGCGAGGGTCCGAAGCTTCCGGGGAGTTCTGCCAGGAGGAGACGAGGGTGCCTCTGAGTTGGGTACGACGCTGGCTGTCGGTGATGGTGGACTGGGCGACTCTTCTTTTACCGGGACTTGTACGTCCACTGTGTGGAGTTTCTGTCTTGTAGTGCTATGTTTGCCTCGAACGAGAGCCGAGTAGGCACACACTCACTGAACGGGTGCTATGGTCGGCGATGGCTCGCGATCGTTCATGATAAGGAATGTATGCGGTCGGGGAAGAGGAATATACAGGGGATGAGACGAGGAGGGTTGCAGCACCCACAACAGTACATAAACCTCCAAATACGGCCAAACTCTAAGTACGAAAATACAAGGCGAACTACAACTACTACTACTAACCAGTCCACAAACGCATGACGGTTCAATGAGAACAAACGACAATCCTGCCTACGACGAACTACTCGAGGCACCAATATGTGCAGAGGTCAATGGGTCATATCGCTCAGACGATATGTTTGGTTGTGGAAGATCAATCTGAGGATCGATAACTGGGTAGTACGGCGCGCGTGGGTAACCCATCGACGAGCCCTCCCCAGGACCGTGAATGGGATGGTGTGCGACGAGCATGGGATACGGAGACGGTCCGTACATGTGCGGATGGAACATTGCATTCGCTGGTGCAATGCCTGCCTGAGGCGGATGCGGAGGGATAGGTAGAGGCGAGTTACTGTGGATGAAGGGGTGCTGGACACCGATGCTCGGTTCTATCGGAGTCGGTTGACCTGAACCATCTCCATCGGACACATCTGCCTCTTGCCCAGCTCGATGAGGACATTCGCCCTCGACCCCCTGCTGTACGCATGTCGCACAGACACGGTCAACGCACTGATACCCCTTTCGCACGCACGTCGTGCATGGCCTAAATGTAGCAGGTCGTTAATCGGACAAAGCGCGACCGGGCGGTGCCAACCACGTTACCTTATTCCATCACAACGTACTTTATCACGTCTGGATCTAGATGAGACAAGGTTCATCAGATTGGGCATCAATATCCTCACCTGCATGTCGCACACGCCTATGGGAGTATTTAGTCACATCGATGAGAAAATCTAGTACAACGAAACTGACCGCTTTCACCCGCGTCCCGTGGCCTCTTCCCTTCCTCTGCATGCTCACGCACTCTTTCCCTTGTTCGATGCACTGCTTGCAGGGCCGAACGTCTTCGCACTTGCGATTCTCCTGTCGACATCCTTCGCATCGCAGCTTGACCAGCTTCGGTCCCCGTCCGACATGCACACACTCTTCGCCCCTCGCGACGCACCGCGAACAAGGACGTTGATCGTCACACTGTCAAAACGACTTGTTTAATGATCTACAGATCCGCCCGCCAGATCAACGACGCACCTTTTTGTTATCACGACGACAATTCTGACACGCCAACTTGGCCCTGTCGTTCT
The DNA here is from genome assembly GCA_038091315.1 of Porphyrellus cyaneotinctus. Classification (NCBI taxonomy): domain Eukaryota; kingdom Fungi; phylum Basidiomycota; class Agaricomycetes; order Boletales; family Boletaceae; genus Porphyrellus; species Porphyrellus cyaneotinctus. The sequence continues at coordinate 7,792 of JBBPOF010000027.1, read as the reverse complement.
TTTGGCGATTGCGCAAGACAAGCACGGGCGGGACGATATCGGAGCGGATCCCCGTCGTGAGATGCTCCTCGATGCACTCTTGATCGAGTTCGCGACACCGCTGACACGGTTTACCGCCTTCACATCGCACGCGAGCTTTGCGACAACTCTCGCATCCATCGATGCATTGATCGATGGTGTACCCTTTCTTGAGGCATGCGCCACAGGGCCTAAGTGCGATAAGGAGCGTCGCAACAGTCAATGACGAGATGATTGTGCAAACACGCGGACTGCCTACTTTGCCCCGTCGCAGCGAATTTTATCGCGTCTGATGGAGGGGGTGAGATTAGCGAGATGAGAGAAAGATGCGAATTACCTGCAACTCGCACATGCCTGTGGATGAGGGGTGGGTCAGTGGATGTTTCTGTACGATGTACGGTCTATAAACCTTGGTGGCCCTTCTCGGCCAGGATGTCGTTGTGATGTCGGAAGTCGGGAGTGTTGGGTCAGGCGGCGGCTGGGAATCCATTCGGGAATTTGGGTTGGAAGAAGAGACAAGAAGGAAAGGGAGCGTGGGAATATCTCTCCTTTTCTCTTTTATTCACAAAACATGAAAAGATAATACACGACATATAGGCTTATTATTGGTACACGGCGACGTAGTTGATCACCCATTGCGCATCTTCAGGACGACATCAGCAATGAACAAGGATACACCGATCAACTCACCGACAAAGTTGGTCGCATTCGCAACCATCTCAGCGCATGTCCCTGGGCAACCAGAGTGACCATATGCACCCCCAGCCCAGCCACCACAGACCGTGGTATCAATGACCATCACATGCTCGTAGAAATTAGCACCAATATCGCACGTCTGGGAGCCCCAGAAGCCTGCTGGCGCCCCCCAGTTGGAGGGTGTGGGTGCTTTGTTGGTGATGTCCGCAGGAACGCCCGCACGATCAAAGTGCCACATCGACATGCCAGCTGTCGTGTCCCACAAAAACGCGTAGACGCCTCCCCCAGCATTGTTAAACCCGTAACCAAACGAAGAATCATTAGTGTCAGAGATGCCACACCCAGCATTGGCATTCGGGGTGCTGAAGCAATTCGTGCCGAGGATATGGCCAGTAAAATCTCCGAGCGCGCTGTTGTTCGACTGGATGAGCGTACAGGCATTCGATGTCCCGCTATGCAGCGTCATTTGATTGTTTGCCTGACTGTTGACGCCCTCCACGATATCGATCTCCCCGCCCAAAGGCCAGGCAGCTGCTGCGCTGACGGTCTGGGATCAATATACATATTCAGCTGGTGGGCATGTAAACCATGGGTAATCAGCGCACCCAAAAGCTGGGCCACGTGCCACAGCCAACTGGCATCGCGGCAGCATCCAGAATAAACAAGCCACCGGTATAGTTCTTGTTCGACGTGATCCGAACACTGCAAACAAAGTCAATGGATCGATACACGGCGCAGTAGGCGCAATGTCTCACGAATCGCGGTTTCCGCCTACAGGGACGGTACTCGTGGAGTCGACGGCAAGGACAGTGGAGTTATCGCAATCGTCAATATACGCAAGCCCTTGGGATGTTGCGTTCTGCATGTCCACGTAATTCACGTTGCCGTTCGTAGGGTCTGCGCCAGTAAAGAATGACCATTGTCTACGGGGGGGGTCAGACCATGCGTGGCAGGCGCATGCGGGGTGCACACATACGTGAAGAAATCTTCGGCTTGGTAAAGGTCTTCGAGGACGTATGTCTTGTTAACACTTTGACGGGCGACGTGTCGGTGACGAGTAAAAGACCTTGATGAGGTTCTATGAGCACCAACCAGGGTGCAGAATGGAATGCTGGCTAAAAGGCCAACGAAAAGAGTGTACATCATAATGCTGACCGAAAGGAATGGGCCTGGATCAAGTCCAGAGGTAAGGAGAGGACGAGGGAATGAAGAGTGGAGCCGGCTGCCACTTATGCTGGTTGAGAATCGTTGTCACCGTCAACATGCGACTCCACAACGCCGACACCACGACCAGCCGTGAAAGGTGAGGATGGGCACCGCTTGCCTTGTGCCATTAATATACGGGTTATTGTGCGGCATCACGAGGTTGCGTAAAGGTGAAAAAGGGAGAACGTACAGTGGAGAGTTTCCATTATTCGAACCCGACGGCATGGTCCGCAGAATCGTTGTATTATTGTTCGACCACGAAACTGCCAGAGTCAGGGTGCAAGTGTCGAATAATGTCCGCGGTGGGTAATCCGGTTGTCTCCATCATTTCGGCCAAGTGTGAGCACGCGTTTTCCACGAAGTTCATCCAGAGGAATGATCGTAAGATCTCGGAGGCAACCCGCTGTTGTCTTTCGGGTACAATGGCGTGGAAGCTGACAATAGCCCTAGTCAACTTGTCGTCCATTTCCGTCGAGTCGTTTAACCCTCGTGACGGCCCAACATCGCGTTCGAGTTGTCGTTCATCTCGGGAATCCCCGCTGAATCTCCCGTCCTTCTCAGCTGGGTCGCGCGACATCGTCAATCTACGATTTTATTCCGTCGGCGGACGTCTCAGCCAAGCAACCGTGGCCAACGGCGGGAAACACTGAGACGAGCGGACGAGCAGAGGGTTCAAGCTCTACGAGGAGCGGCGGTGATATCGTGACTAGTGCACCAACGGGCTTACAGTTACACCCAAACGGAACAACGTCCGTCTATGATTTCCAGCGCGCTTTCGTTCCTCTCGACTGTGCCGTCCCGTGTTCACCGTGCGTCATCACTCAGTCATACCACTTGAATTTACGCCGCCCAAGAAGCTGCCCGCAAACTCGTCCCGGATCATCGACGCCGTACGAGCCAATACGGCGGCATCTGGCCTGTCTGGCGAATGTCCAGAATCCATCGTGTCGTCGCGCTTCGCTTGAAAAAGCTCCTCTCAAAATATGTCCCTTTTTCTCGCCTAACCTACTGCGCAAAGTCTACTGTCCCGAACGAAAAAAAAAGGAAGCGCACGATTTACCAACAGGATCTATACTGACTTGGCCTGCACTCGTACCCAAATCCAAGTCGTGGGCCGCGGGTACCTCGAGTCGCTCAACGTTCGACGTTTAGCTGCCTCCCCCTTTTCGCTTTTAGTTCTCTCGGATGGTGGTGTCTGGCAATTATCTGGTTGTACAACAACAAAAGCTCGGCGTAGCTAACATGCACATGTCCAATCATGACTCTGAAGAAGGAATAAACTACAGACCCAACAAGGGTATGATGATGCGGTGCGGTGAAAGTCCACGGGCATAAATCGGGCGTGTGACCTGACACGGCCGGTACGTGGTCGTCAAGTTCATTGATAGACGGCGACGTAGTTGATCACCCATTGCGCATCTCAGGGAACGTCAGCAAACACGAAAATACAACACAAATCGAGCAAACAACTCACTGGCGAAATTGGCCTTATTCGCCACCATATCAGAGCACGTTCCGGGGCAGCCATATCGGGAATAAGTAGACCCAGCCCATCCGCAGAGGCTCGTGTCAATGATCATCGTGTGATCATAGAAATTATTTGCAATGTCGCACGTTTTAGCGCTCCAAAAGCCTGCTGGCTCACCCCAGTTTGCAGGCGTGGGGGAGTTATTGATGTCCGCAGGAATGTTCGAACGCGGAAAGAACCACATCGACATGCCGACATTCGCGTCCCACAGCAACACAAAGGCGCCGCCTCCGGCAGCGTTGAACCCATCAGCAAAGGAGCTTGTATCGGAGTCGAGAATGGAGCACCCGCTGTCGGAATTCTGGGTGCTATAACAGTCTGCGTGGAGGAGTTGACCCGTGTATGTGCCCTGACTAGATGTCGGGTTGACCATGCAGGGTTTCGCCCAACTGTGCAACGTCATCTGATTTTGCTGCTGACTGTTGGTGCCTTCGACAATGTCGATCTCTCCGGCCTGGGGCCAATTCGGTCCGTTGGTCTGCAATCGACAGAGATTCAGCTGTAATCTCACGCCCGAACAAGGATAAATGACGAACCCAAAAGGCGGGCCATGTACCACACCCCGCTGGCATCTGAACTGCATCCAAGACAAACAACCCGCCGTTGTAGGACTTGGTCGACTGGATACGAACACTATCAAGACACATCAATCCATCGGCACCTGAATATATCAAGGCAGCGTCTTACGAATTACGCTTTTCACCCGCGGGGACGTCGCTCGTAGAGTCGACAGCCATGACGAACGTGCCATCTGCCTTATTCACATAAGCAAGCCCCTGGGACTGTGCGTCGTTCACGTTCAGGTAATTCACGTTGCCGTTTGAGGGATCCGAGCCACTGAAGAAATACCAGTCGCTAACGGAGAAGGTCAGGTTGCAGGCATCGAGGTAGGTGCCGAGAAAGAATACGTGCTTGATGAAATCCTGACCACTGTACCGATTTTGGAGCTGGTAGGTCTTTGCAGCACCCACCAGAGTGCCCAGTGGAATCGCAGCCAAGAGGCGAATGAGAAGGGTGTACATGGTAGGGCCTATCGATCACGAGGAGGACCCTGATAAAGGGCACTTGGTACTGGGAAAGAATGAAGGATCATGAATGCATTCGAACCCCATTTATATCGGGAATATATGAGATAGGTCCAGGCCGCCCATGAGGACACGTCCTATCCCTAATTCGTCAAGCACCGATGGACTATTCGGCACCACTATCACCGTGGAAATGGTCATTGGGGGTCATTATCGATGGAGATGGGATTACTTCGTATCAAGGAAAGTGAGTCGCGGAACAAACAGGAGAGGACAAAAGTAATACATGCGCTCGTAATTCGGATGGATTGGTCGAAATCGTTCTCAGGTGTGTATTCACCTGAAAAGGGGCATGTGCGTTGAGACCGGCCCGCAGATTTACGTCCAAGCCATCGTGGGTGCTAGATGACCTCGCCTAACTCCTTAGCTCATGTCGATTGTGAATGGCTGGCATGGGTGCAGGTACAGCCTCGATTGTTTCACGTACTCGTACTAATATGCCTTTCCCAGCTACTGTAGAACAAGTGGCCATTCCTCGCCGTTTTCCAGAACCAAATCGCCACCCTAAGTACCCACCCTACCAATGTACACGAAACTATAACAACCCAGAGTTGAATCCGTCCGATCTCTTCGAGACCATCTAGCAGCATGACGATGTCGCAAGGCACCTCACATGAGACTCCAATGATTGTTTCGTTCTTCTCTTCCAGGGGATATGGTATCCTGAGCGGTACCTGATGCTTCCTCTCCACTTCATCTTGCTTTCTTAGGCATCTGTGAGCCAGCCGCCCAACCTGCGCTGATAGATGTGCTGCTTCTACAGATATCGTTATCTCCTTGTTTACTGGTGGAACGTACACGAAATGACGCGGCTCCAAAACCGTTACGGTCAACTTGCGCCGTCTGAGATGACGGTGATAACTTGTAAACGTCGATGAAATAAGATCCGCGGGGCGTAATCGCCGTCATTTCATACCGTCGTTTCAACTCGAACTTTCGACATGCGGGCAGTGCTCCGGCCCCACATTGCCAGTTTCCGTGTGCCAAGATCTCGTCGTGTGGTCCGGGTTGTATCCCGTCATCCACTTGCCCTTTTTTTGTTTTCCCCTTCGTCTCCCCAAGGCAGATGAAAGACGCCAACTGGAGAGGCTCGGTTCTTCCATTACCACATCGTACGATCGAAACGACTCTTTTCTGATCTCGAAAGTAGAGGGTCGAGACTATTCCGCCAGACGTCGCAGGCAACGCTGCACGCTTGGTCAGTTCGATTCCTGACTTGTACAATGATATCTCGAAGCGAACAAGTGGGCGAGCATCCCTCATAGGTAGAACGTAGCACGGAGCTTCGGGTACGATCGGACCAAGTATTCGTTTGTTCGTCGTTGGTAGCGTACCTCACTTTCTGAATTCCGGGGTTTCAGATCGACTTGGCATGCCAAATTGGATACACACGTACCCATTCACTCAATATTGATTGGCTTCGAGCCGCATGGGCGGTCGTTTCTTCTCTCGTACGATCAGAAAGACACTCTTCTGATCTCGAAAGTATTAGGTTAAGAATATTTCCACCATGATTGTTCTCTTTGCGGGGATTCTGCCAAACATTGTTGGTCAATTCGGTCCCCAGTTGGTGGTGTTGAACAAGTCAGTACGTCCTCGGCCAAACTGGGTAACAGATACCCATTGTTCCAAGCCTGAGTGGTGATTGGTCGGAGATGAAAATTTCTCGACTTCGTTGCCCACAAAGTTTAAATCGAAAGCGAAAATTCTATTGTTCTACCATCGCACAAATACAGCATCCACAAGACACGCCTTTTCTGTACGGCGTACTTACTAGACCAAAATCGTCAGCCGGCATTGCAGCAAGCACGTGTCGAGGACGTACCGTAATGACCGTCGGTTCTTCCCGTTGCAAAAGTTCCTTGAGCTTCGTCATCTCTAACGCCACCTCGATCAGACCCTTGAGACCCTCGGCAGTGTCCCTGCTTAACTCCTTCTCCCCCGCATCTGGTCCGACGTATCGCTCGACGTACATTCTCACTGTGGCGCCCGCGCTGCCAGTACCACTCAGCCGGAACACCACCCGCGAGCCGTCGTCGAACAAGACGACCTGGCCTTGGTTCGCGCTGACGCTCTCATCGATGGGATCGGTGTACGAAAAGTTGGAGACGGAGGCGATCTTGTAATCTTGGCCTGTGCTCTTCGAACGATGCGTCGTGTTCGCCAACGAGGACGTGTTGATGGCGTCGTTCAGATGCGCGACCAACTTGTTCGCACCTTCAGAGGAAACCTCTTCGTAATCGTAGCGGCTGAAGAATGAACGACCGTAGACGCCATAGTGTTTCTGGAGAAGTTCATTAATACCGATAAGCTTGTTAGGAGACTCCTTATTGGCGGCCGCAAGGATATTCAGCCATGCTTCCGGTCCAAATGTGAGCTATCGCCGAATCACGGAACGTGTCGTACTTGCCGACAACTGCCCACAGTCCGTCCTTTTCACGGATGTGGTCTGACCCTGTTCCGAAAGATTCCTCTCCACAGATAGATAGGCGCCCCGCGTCCATCAAGTTTCCAAAGAACTTCCAGCCTATCAGCGAATTCGGTGAATGGACCGTGCACATGTTAACTAAGCGACCCACCAGTAGGCACCTCAAAATACTCGAGCCCCTTTTTCTGTGCGACAAGATCGATGGCCTTGCTGGTCGGCATGCTACGCGCCAGACCTTTGACGCCTCCCTTAAAGTAAGGAATGACGTGTGCCCAATCCGCGATGATAGCAACCGAGTCTGACGGAGTAACGAACGCGCCTTTGCCGTAGATCATGTTTCGATCGCCGTCACCATCGCTCGCAGCCCCAAACTGAATCCCGTTCTTCTCCACGACCTCGACGAGCGAATGTGCATACGTCAAGTTTGGGTCGGGGTGTCCGCCACCAAAGTCTGGCAACGGCACACAGTTCTGGATCGCCGTCTCGGGTAGACCGAACTCCTCGATGAAGATGGTACGCGCATAGGGACCGGTGACGCCGTGCAGACCGTCAAACAGGATGCGGAACGAGTCGGCATTGTTCTGGAGGAACGATTTGATGAGCTCGAAATCAAAGATCTCCTTCAACAAGATGACGTAATCGGCGACGGCATCGATGATCTCCACGGTCAAGGGTCCGTACTTGGTCTCGCCAATCTTGGAGAGATCGACCTGGTGTGCAACAAGAGAGAAGAGAGTCAAGTCATGCGCAAGACAAAACGACGTACGGGTGGCGCCTCGATGACCTTGTACCGCGCGATCGTCTTGGTGATCTCGTAAATCTTGTTGGTCA